>PVJO010002412.1:0-28030 GCA_004026905.1 Hystrix cristata
GGTCTAGAGGGGGCGCAAGAAGGGAAGTACTTCAGAGGAGAGGAAGAAGACAAAGGACTGGCCAGCGGTGGCTCATGCTTCCTATTATGCGAGAAAACAAAGCATTGTGTAAACATAGAAATAAAAACATCAGGGGAGTGAGAGATGGCAAGGATGGAAGAAGGCACTTGTGATGGAGGAGAGGGGAGAGAGAGAGAGAGAAGGGAGGAAGGAAGGAAGGAAGGAAGGAAGGAAGGAAGGAAGGAAGGGAGGGAGGGAGGGAAGAAAGAAAGAAAGGTGGGAAGGAAGAAAGAAAGGTGGGAAGGAAGGAAGTAAGCAAGAGAGCAAGAGGTGCAGGAGAAAGTGGGCCCAGGGTGGGTAGTGAATATGAGCTTAGATCAACCCAAATCGCTTAGAGATTGAGGGCTTATTGTGTTTCTGAGGAGAGATAACTGGTTGGAAGGTATGTTTTAGCTGTTGAATATTGTTGATGCTATTAAACTGTCAGGTAATAAAATGACAGAAAGATACATATATAGATATATAGATTTATAGATAGATAGTGGCAGATATACATGTAAACTGAACTGAGTAAATGAAAGAGCACTAGTGATCTTGGAAAGAGTATTTATATTTAGTTATATGGTCAGAAAAAATTTACCTCAATACTTGGCTATAAATTTAAGGAGAGACGCAAGTCAGTAGTTGGCAAGATCACAAAGTCTCGAGTGGGTGTTAATTGATTCAGAAAATGCTTATTTGACTATGTGTAAATAGTTATTCCTATACTGTAATTCAATACGGAAGGCAAGTGAAGATTCAAAAGAATTCAGGGATAATGAATAAAGTCAATAGGAAGGGAAGAATGACTTGCCCTTACAAGAAAGATGGAAACAAATTCCACTACTATTAATTAATTATATGGAAGAAAGAAATCTGTAAACCAGGTAAATTGATAGGTTTGTCAAAGAACAGTTCGCTCCAAACATAATACTGGAGTGAAATTTGTTTCCTGCATCTTTGTAGCCTAAAACAAATTTTAGTGGTTGTTTGTTTAAATTAGAATTTATTGGTGCTCTGCTTACTTTCTGTCTGATCCATTTTGACCTGGCTGATAGTTGTCTGTGTCATGGACTAATACAGTGGAATGAAAACATCTCGATTCTAACATCATCCGCAGATGTATCCTTAACATTTACATTCTCTCTGTGTTATTTTCTTCTGCTAGAAGCTACAGATGTCATTTTGAACCATCTTACAAGTCTTTCTTTTCAACAGCTCCTGTGGATTTATTGCACACATTATATTAAATTTGTGAAATAAAACAGAACTTTCTTCCTACAACGAACAAATAAACTAGCAGCTTATAAAGTGAAATGTTTCATACTGTCTCTGAAATGACAAAGTATTGGTCACAATTCGGTTTCCCTTTCTGCAAGTTAATAATGTTTGGTGAATGCTTCAGATATTCTATCTATGGAGTGCTATTTTTAAACAATGTTGGGATTGAAAAGTAAGGGAAATGCTACCTGATATTATCTATGAAGCTATGTTGGGAGGTCTTTTACTGTGGAATGAAGAGCTACAGCTTAAAGAGAAAAGTCAAGGATATTTGAAATAATCCCTGGGAAGATGAACTGATTAGGAAATTGAGAGATATTGTTGGTTACCGTTAAGGTCCACTTGATACTGGATATCATAAATCCTGTCTTATTCTACTACATGAATTCTCAAAATACTGTGAGCATGCTACAATTAAGCTATGAAAAATCGTGAAAATCTAGATATTTTGTCTAAATTGAGTATTTCTTCTGAGATACGAATACATTTTTGTCTTTTTTTCTTGGGTGCAGAGTAATATATGTCCACTTGCCTTCCAATGCTAGACATGTATTTATACTTCACCAAAGTAAGCTTGTTAGCACTCAGATTTCTCCCCTTTAGAAAGACTGGTTTTTATGAACCCCTTTCCTTCTCTACCCTTTCCTTTAATAGTATATTAAATTAGATTGCCTACTCTTCCATGAGGTTTCTTTACTCTCCTTTTTAAAAATAAATAACTGTATAATTCTTTTCCTGCTCCACTGTCTGTGAACACAGGTTCTCTAAGTCCTTACTTAAAAGCATCAGGATAAATGAAATGTCAGATAAAATATCAACAGAGTTTTCAAAGATATGACCAAAGTATTAAGGACTATTATAAGCTAAGCAAACTATTCCATATGAAAATTTTAAGAGGATATCCATGTCTTGTGTGCCCGATGTTATGGCAACTGAAGTTTACCAAGTGAGTCTACTAATAGCCAGCAGATGATGAAACAAGACCAGACTTTTAAGTGTCCGGAGGAGTCCACTGCTCAACGTTTCAGGAAACATAATGACGTAATTTGAGCTTCTGACAGTTATCCTTATTTACTTTTTTGTAGTAGGGCTGGGACTCATTATTTCACGCATGCTAAGTGCACTCAATGCCACTAAGTGACACTCCCAGCTCCACTGAGAATTACTTTTACTCGTACAAATCCTACAATCAAGCACTTTCTTTCAAATAAATTTCTTCAGAAATCCTGGAATCTCCAAAACATATAAGCCTTAAAGCTTAAGGACTTTAAAAGCACACCTTTAAAATCCCTAAGCAGTAAGGGATTTAGTGCAAATCTACTTCTCATGCACAGGTAAAAGTGAAAGATAAATTTGAGTTGATAAATTCTTTGGATACACATGTCATTCAACTTCCCGTGCTCAGTCATGCTTTCTATAGCCCATCAACCAGCGCTCTGAATATTTCTCATGGTAAGGCAGTCACTTATTTTTTATTATTTAGATATTATAATTATTTATTATCATCATTATTATTTTAAGCTTACAGTTGGCATGGATAAACTAAAACTGATATTGTCTCTCCCCTTACAGTGAGCAAGGGCTTAAATTATTTTCTTGTTTTATTTAGCATTTGCTGGCTGTTTAGAATTTGTGACATGAATTGATGCTTCAAAAAACAGAGCAAATACTATAGATAGAATTTGACTGTATCCTTTGTTGGCTTTTTCAAGAGGAGAATTCAACTTCCTTCATTTTCCAGAAGTTGCAGCTACCCCAGACCCCAGTGGGGTAAATGAACTGTCCCTATCAAATACATCAATGCCTTGTCCCCAGAACCTGTGCATGTCACCTTATGTAGCAAAAGGAGCTCTAAAGATGTGATGAAAGACAAGGTCTTCAAAATGGGAAGATTATTCTGGATTTCCTGAGTGGGACTACCTTAACTGCATAAATCTTCAAAACTAGAAGATTATCTTGGCTTTGGTCAGACAGAGATGTGTTGAAGCTTCAGGGTGATACCACCCTCCTGGGTTTTGAGATGGAGGAAGTCCATATCTTTGGAATGAGAGTATAGTCCAGAAACAAGAAAGACAAGAAGTAGATTTCTCCATTAGAGCCCAAAGAAGAAACACAAAATTATCAACACCTTGGCCTTCACCCAGTGAAATCCATATCAATTTCTAACCTACAGAAGTGTAAGATGATAAATCTGCATCCTTTAAATTCATGAAGCTTTGAAGAAAGAAAGACACCTGGCTTCTAGTTCTTCGAGCCAGTGGACTGGGTCTTTCTATTGGAACTGAACCCCACTTGGCAAGTTCAGATTCTGCCCTGAACTAATAGCCTATTTTCAAGTTAACTCTTAAAGCCCAGGCTTCTTTTGTTCATTACTTTGTGTTTAATGCTTGATACTTCGGGTAATTGATTTCACATTTTATGTAGAATTTACAGTTGTTTTGCTAGAAGGTTGAGCAACCCATACCTACTCAGCAGCAGAATCTCCCATATCTTTAAATTTAAAAGTTTTTTTCTTTAATATTGAATCTAAATCCTTATAACAAATAAGGGCCCAAATTTTGTTCTTTGGTACTTCACATACAGTAACTAATCACGCTTAACATAGCTTGATCAAAATTTGGAGGAAATCATGATTTTCTCACAAGGACCCTTCCAAGGCTGAATTTTAGATTTTTCCATATTGTGTTGCTTATGTGGTATGTATTCTTGATAAAGGAACACATTGAAAAAACATTTTGTATATATTTATGTGGAAGAACATTCTGTGTGTATCTAAGTAACTACTTTACCCAGAAACCTAGGTATTATTCTACAGGTGATCAGATCAGTGCAAGATAAAATATGGGCTGGCTAACCAATAATTTTTTAAATTTCACTGAACATAGTTATGCCAGGTCAGTCCAATGAAGTGTACGTTTTACTCAAACTAAGTGCAATGCATTATCTTTTGTAATTGTAGTTACACCTTCTTAAATACCTGAATGCTTTAGAATTGTGTAATAATAATAATGATATCATAATTATAATAGCTACTATTGAGGACATATACAGTGCCAGGCACTGGATAAGATCACATTCATATATCATTTTCTTGGTACAACAACTGAGAAAAATGTTTGGCATTATTCCTACTTTTAAGCTACATTATATTATCTAACATTTTACTAAAAATATCCTTATAAAGAACATACAAACACATCAGTGAATGACTACCCAATTAGATTTCAATCAAAATCAAATCACCTTTTAGGATAGAAACAAACTGATCATAAAGATGAGAGACATTTATAACGTGGTTAAGGGTTTATTGTGGCAGCCAATTTATTCTGGCTCTGTGGACCAAGATCTGTAAATTTGGAGAGCTGTAAAACTCCAAAATTAGTTTACTCTGTTTTCATCTCAAACACGGGACGGCACATTACATTGTATTTCTCCGAAAGCCAAGTATTTGTATGAGTTTTCTTTGTTGGCCAAGTGAGTATTTTCTCCAACAAAGAGAAACCCAGGTGTCATTGACTCTCTTTTCATTGCTTTCCAAAATTTGATCGGCTCCTGTCCAACAAAAGATCAGGGCCTTGAATAAGCCATCTCACGCAGAGTAGCTCTTCAAAGAGAAAGAGGGAGAAAAAAATCCGTTTGCTTTTTAAAGAAAAACTGGTATCTAAGTCCTGATCTGTCTCGGCTGAGCTTGGAGAGGGAGTCTCAAGCTGCAGCCCGGCAGGTATTTGACTGACTTCACATTATTAGATTGACAATTTTTCCTCCCTGTCGCACTTGTGTTCAGAAACGGTACTGCATTTTGACTGATGGTGCCCAAGATGACAATAAGCAGAGAGCCGAGAAAGCGATTAGAAGACCCTGCGTTGGACGAGGGCAGAGCGCGGCCCTGCATCGTTCCATCAGAGTTTCTGCATCAGGTGATCACTGCAGATCCACAAGGAAGTGGGGCGAGAGGGACACAGAAACTCATTAAAATGAAGTGTTCACAGTGTTACAGGGATTCATAATGAGCAAGAAGTGAAGAGCGTTTCTGTCACAGCTCCTAAAGTACTCGTCTGTCTGACTGATGTAAGATTATGCTGGATGATGTGTGTACACCAATAAATTCTTCTGTGCTTATCCAGGACATTAACATGCCAGCAGTAAAAATACCACCCCCATTCTCCTGGTGAGACGAAGATTTACCAGGCTGTTTCAAGAAAACTAAGGGTTTTTTTTTTTTTCTATTTAAAAAAAATTTCCATTTCAGTGTATTTCCTGAACCTAAAGAATTAAAAGTCTAAATTTATAAAAAGACCTAACCAAACACTTAAAAAAAAAAAAAAAGACAAGTGGAAAACACATGTCTGAAAAGATACACATGTCTGAAAAGTAGTTTAAGGTCAATAAAAATTGCTGAATGTGAGACTGGCCAAACTTTGGGTTATGTCAAAGCCATTCTTGTGGCAGAGAAAAACTCAGCTGGTTTCAAATAATTTTGAGAATTTTACTTTGTATTGAAAATTTTGCATTTTTATAATATTATTTTTATTCTGAGAATACAGATGAAATTGTCCTGAATTTAGAGTAAGCGTATTGGTAGTCATGGTGAAAAGTTGAATTATAAAGTGTTTTTAAAGAGTCTGATATTTGTTTTTCTGCCCTACAAATCTCTGGAAACATTGTTCCACATAGCTGCTGCCAAAAAGGGGTTTGGAGTTAGGATGGTTCTTAGAGCCTGAACATATAGACGTGGCTATCAGTCCTTTTAGTAAAGAATTTGGCCAATCTTGAGGCTGTATTATAAGCACAAATCAAAAGCTCCCACTGGATTCTCAATTCATGGAACTATGGGGTGTACTTACATGCCTATTCGATATTTTTTATTCCAAGTGCAAAAAAAAAGGGATGGGGGAAGCAAGAGTAGATTTTTGGAACATTTTACTCAGTGTACATTATCACTAGTACACAGAGTACAGTAAGTGGACTTCTTTCTTCTTTTATCCTGTTGTGAAATGTTGATAGTAAGAACTGAATTACTCATGAGAGTTGACATCGACTGTTCTCCTAGTTCAGGGATAGCAAACCTGTGGCATGTGTGCTGCAGTGGGCTGTTTGTTATCATTGAAAGTTTCAAAGATTCACCATCACTCTCCTAGTGTCTCATGAAAGGTTTTGTCCTGTTTTACGATGCGAAATAATATTTTTTCAATGTTATTTTGATGCTGTGTAGAAGAAGTGTAGAATGCATTTTACCATGAATATAAACTTAAATAGATGTCTTAATGGAAAAAATATATTTTTCCTTGTATATTCTGGAACAGCTCACTTGAGTGTAAATTAATGTTTTAAATTAAAAAGTTGTCATTTTTTTCCCTTATTTTTGTAATGAATCTAGTTTTAACTTCCTGTTTATTTCTAACTCTATTGACGATTTCGGCCATCCTCAAATTCCTCAGAAATTTAAGACAATATAAACCAAACTCCAAAGTCTTTTCACATTGTTATTTTGTGGTGAGCTCCAGTTCTGAGCAGAGCATAAAAAGGAAGAAGATAAACCCGGCTCCCAGAAGTCTCTGACGACTGCACTAGTTTAAGCTGGCTTAAGCGCCCTCCAGCTTGTTTACAACAGGATGTTCTCACATTTGCTCATAGACAAAAATAATATGTAATACATGATCTCTTGGTTTGATGAGGATTAATAGTTAAATCTAGGAAAGAGATTATTTTCCTTCAGGATACAAGCTGTGGTCATGTTGAAAATTCTCCCATTATATATTTTGGCCAAGTACATGAAGGTGTGATGGAATCACATGGCATTTCTGGAATTATATTTCAGTTCTATGTTCTACTTCAGTATGACTTCATAGCTATTAAAGAAGAGGAAAGCATGTAAATAATGTGAGTTTCAAAAATGAAAGAGAAGTAAGCTCTAAATGCTCTTTGCTGTGTCTAGCTGTCTATTCTTTTAAGAAACCATCATCCCTGAGGAAGAACTCTAAAAGTTTGAGGATGCTTATCTTTTTTTCGGGGGAAGTTCTGGGGATCAAACTCAAGGCCTTGTGCTTGCTAAGCAAGCGCTCTACCACTGAGCTAAATCCTTAACCTCTGGGGATGCTTATCTTAGCAATTGTTAACTCTCAGGAAAGTGAGGAGGATGAAAAGATGAAAAGAAGAAATGCAGGGAAACCACTGACAGAACTGGAGAGAGGTCACATTTGTATCATTAATTTCATTCACTTATATAGCAGACTGAGATGAAAGAAAAATAAGTCTGATTTCAACATAATAGGTTGTAAAAATGATGGAGATTCAATAATTCCAGAAATATCTTTAAATGAGACAAAATTCATAGTGCTGTAAGTAGAAGACATGGGCAGAGATTAATAATAGCTAATCTTGAATGAACACTTGCTGCCTGGCATAGTGGCACATGCCTGGAATGTCAGTATGGAATGTCAGAGGCTGAGGCAGGAGGATCATGGGTTCAGAGTTAATCTGGGCTACACTGTGAGACACCGTCAGTGGGGAAAAAAAAAAAAACTTGTTACCTTGAAGGCCCTCTGCTAAATAATTCGGTCTTTTCTCTAGCCTGAAGGAGATGCCACTTTACGCTTTCATTTCATCCTCAGGTCGACTAGCCCATAATTCACTGTAACTTTTAGCTCACTGAGGTGGCCCAGCCAAATATAACAGTGAGTGACTCAAAGCAGATGTGCAACAAATACTGAAAATATCATCTACAGATCTTAAAACAGAAATTACAAAAGTGCAAGGATATGAGTATCATTTTGAGAATGATGTCTTATCATAACATTCGTACTTGGAAGGTAATCCTAGATGCCATTTATAAAGAAAATGCTTATAGTGATTAATATATAAATGCATGAAACAGATCTTTTTCATTCCCATTTCAGGTGTGTGTGGACGAGGAGTATCAGTATTAGAATTGAAGCCAAGCGGTGTTCCAGCACTGAACTACACCTCCAGTCCTTTTAATTTTTCTTTTCCTTTTTCCTCCCAGACTGACCTAGAGCCTGTGATCCTCCTGTCTCAGCCTCCCACAGTGCTGAGATTACAAGCATATTCCACAGCACTTGGCTCATTCTTATTTCTTAATCTAATCTTCAAAAGACAAATGGGCTCAAAAATAATTCTTAGAATAAAAAGTCCAGCGCAGGAAGTCTGCCTCAGAAGTCCCCCTTTGTAACCATCAGGTCATGCTGCTTTCCTAAACACCTTAGCTATGAGCTATAAACTAAAATTAAACAGACTCAAACTTTTTATTATGATTAAAAATTTTATCTGATAAGTCACACTTCCAAAACCACCATAACTGTGATTATTTGACCCTTAAGAAAATACTTCAGAAATTAGAACATCAAGAGAAGTTGTCCAAAACACTGATATTTTTTATTTTTCAGATAATGTTTCACTTTAAGAACATATCTGAATGTGTCTTTCAATTTTATAAAGTTATTTATAGCTCAACCTTCATTACTTGAGATAATGTCACCAAATCAAATTGAATTAGGAAAAGATAGCCTATTAGTTGTTTAAAACATTTTATTAATACAGTCAATCATTTCCTAAACTAGATTTCAGCACCTATGCGGAATGACAATAATAGAGACCTGGTGTACAAGAGTGAAATATAACTTCATCTGCTTCCTATGTCCTACTTCCAGGATCATCTAGTTGTAAAGAAAATAAAATGAAGAAACAAATCAATATTGAAAAAATACAGTTAATATAGGAGGAGAGCTCCTATCAATTTTTACAACTCCAACATTTAGTCACATAATACATGACAAAATAAATCAAATCACTCCTTTGGCAATGAAAAACTTTGTCCTTACCTTCTTTGCTCACATAAGAATTGCCAGGAAAATTGGCCTTAGAACTTCTTGGAGAGAAATTTCAAGTAGCCTAAAGCAAGCCTGGCATGATTTATATCAGAGGGCACTGTAGGAGGGCAGTAACACTAGGTGGGGCCAGAGGCCAACATTAAAAGATTTAATAGAAACACTGTGGATGGCCCAGTGGTTACAGTGCTTGCCTTGCAAGCACAATGTCCTGAGTTCGATCCCCAGCATGCACACATGCGCACACACACACACACACACACACACTACTGTGGATGATGTAAATTAGGACTTCAGAGAGAGGTATTTTTTAAATACAGTATTTTGCTAATTTATATCATTCAACTTTATAAAACTATGAGGCCATATTAAGTAATGATGTTTGTATATATAAGGACCTTTGTTGAGATAGCTAAATTATAACTTTCTGAAAATAGTTTATAGGAAAGTTTGACAATACTGCATATATGATTTGTCTACCTGTGCTCTTGACAGATTGCAATGAAAAGGAAAATTTGAAAACAAAAACAACAAAAGAACAGCAGCTCATTTACATCGAATCTTTGAATCGTTCAAGTCAATTTTCTTTTGCCTCTTGGCAAATGTTTTTCATGAGCTTCAGATGTAGAATGCATTTCTATTGGCCACAAGAGCTCCCTAACAGCTGAAGATGCAGCATGAGTCCAAAGACTAATAGCAACCTTAATATAAATCACTTTTATTTTGTGTAATAAGGCAAAGCCATTTTCCTAATGGATCGCAAAGAGGGTAAGAACATGACACAAATGGTAGTCTAAATTGAATATAGCGAAAGCCATTAGTTCTTTAGATTTCACTGTTAATGCCTAAATAAGTTGTGCGACAGATTGAGATATCAGACTCTTCTTTTTTTAATGTTCAAAATGGATGCTTTTAAGTGGCTTAATTTAACTTGTAAAGCTTATAAAGTTTGCATTCACAAAGCCATAGTTCACATTAAAGATCACTTTGTTTATATTTGCTTGTCTTCTGTATTTTCGAAGGGTATTTCTGAATAGGCCCTTTCATCTAGAAATCACTATTGATTATAAAATCAAAACCCAGAAGACACTTAAATGCATATACCTAAAAATAATTCCAGACACCCAGACAATGCTTGGTGGGGTATAAATGTCACTCCTTGAAATAGCCTACGTACACAGACATAAAAGTGCACTTAGTAGATGTAATTACAGCTTTTGCAACAGTATAATTAAATAGTACATCCATCATATACATTGTCTGCATTGCTGAGAATCATATAAATCAACTTGAAGCAAAGTAAGTAGTGAGTTGCTTCTTCCTCCCCACCTGCTGGTACTAACTGTAAGCAAGCGACAGCCAAGGAGAGAAAAGAAATTCTTTCCTATCAGAAAGTGATAAATGATACCATTTCCTGTTTTCAGAATTTTTGGCTCAGACCAAGAAATCTATGTGTGTATTGTAATTATTGCACATTATTTCTTTAGAACAGAAATTTATCCTATGGTATGAATCATTGCCAATATTTTACTGTTTAGGGAAAAGAGAAAGATGATTTTTTTTCCAGGATAATAGTGTAATGAGTATCTTGAAAAGCATCCATGACTGGCTCATTTAATTTCGAATGATAACTTCCATCAAATTTGTAGTTACATCTTTCTCTGTGGCACAGTTCCCCTACATATAGACAGAAGGAAAAGAGTTTAATATTCACATTTTCAAATAGGTATGATCTCTATTTTGATTTGAGTTTATTTGACTTTTGGAAATTTGAAAATAAATGCTTCTTGGCATTATGGAAAGAAAATAGCAAATTGATAAGTGACTTCAGATGATTTTTTTGAAAACTATAATTAGTTCTATAAAGTCACCATAAAATTATAGCTACACAGTCCCACCACGGTTTTCAGTCGTCTAGAAGTTTTGTTTATTTGAGACCGGGTCTTACTAAACCGCTAAGTTGCCTGGGTTTGGCCGGAATTTGTAATCCTCCTGCCTCAGCCTTCCAGAGCCCTGGAGTTACAAGAATATGTCACCACAACTAGGTTTGTCTGGAATTTAAGAAGTTAAGAGGTGCATGAAAAATAAGAGAGGGCATGGAGATTATTTTCTTAGAGAAAATATCATTACCAGAACATCTGGTCCTTGTCCCTTGGTGATGAAGAATGAAGCCATGGATTGAGGAAGTAGGGGGGATGAGAATTTATTTAAAAGGTATAAAGGCAAGGAAGTAAAGCTCCCACTACCAGGGAAGGCGTTCTGAGTATCCACAAGGGCTCTTTTTCTAGTGGTTTTTAAAGGGCTTAGAAGGGAGCTCAGGCTATTGTGTAAGCAATATAATCTCTACCTGATAGGAGATTACATAATTTTTGGGGTCCAGTCTATGCACTGTTCAGTGTCTATGCAGGATCTATGCACTCTTGAGCCAATTACCTGCCTGATCATGCTCTGAGGAGGTCCAGACAGACACCTGGCAGATGTTTCGGTAAGATCCCTGGAGGATTGTCCCCCAACAGACTCCGTTTTGGGCTTCCTGGATCCATTCTGGGGCCACTGTCCTTATTGCCAAACTTTTGTTTCACGATTTCTTTGTACATTATAAAAGCAAACACCACTGTAGGCCACTAAGGAAAAACAGAAGGTGAGAAGGTAGGACTCTTCTTCCTTATGGGTGGCAAAAACTGATCCTTTGTTTTCTCTTGTGAGAAAAAGCAAATGAAAAGCAAAGTTGGACTTTCAAATCAGTAACATGATTAGAAGTAACATTGTCATTTTTAATCCGCATAAGTGCATCCCTCAGCCATCTCAGAGGGAGGAAAGGAACACATTTTTGCTCACCAACTTTATTCACTTTTATTATAGTCACAGAAGTTATTAGTCACCAAATGTAGCTTTATAAATTTCTTCAGATGACATCCTCCACACCCCCCAGGCAAAAAAAGGGTTTCACAATGCTTTTCTGTGGAAAACATTCAAAAAGAATCAGGTCTGTTTCACGAGAGAAATACCATTTGCAAAAGTGGCCTCAGTAATTTCGTAATTGCCAGAGTGCTCAGGCACTGGTTGGTGGTTTCTTCAAAGTCTGTTCATGAAAGACAAACCCAGACCTGACTGAGGTGTGGAGCAAAAACTCTAAGCACAGAGTAGGATTCTGGGTATCTCGATCGAAATTGCAGTCTCCATCTCAATCAGCACCTGCATCTCATCTACATACGTGTGTGTGTGTGTGTGTATACATCTTCATATTCACATATACCTACACATCTGTATATGTGTGTTTCTGTGTGTATACGTATCCATATATGTTAACGTGTTTGTATGTGTGTATACTTTCTGTTAACGAGAATGTACGATTGGTCGAAACGGCTAAGATTCACTGAATTCTGCAAACTTGTTCAGTGACATCTTTGAAATTCTTTCCTGGTTCAGACAAAGGTCATCAATTTTTAATCTTCACTTTTTTCAGTTTATGTTCTGCATTTTGTTCAAAGTACCAGACACACAGCCAACTAAGGAGAAAGCAATTCACTAGGAATTTTATAGTCTCTGTAATATACATGCTCTTCATTTAGGAACATACACTTTCATGCTTTACATTTTGAAACATTGATTTCCATAAATGCTTTATGATTGAAGATATATTTCTCAAAGATGTGTGCTTAATCCAAGTAAATAGGAAAATAGATGATTGATGGTTTGAGTTTTTGAGACTAGGTCTCTATGTAGCCCAGGCTGGCCTAGAACTTGTGGGGCTCCTCCTGCCTCAGCCTCCCAAGTGCTGGAACTGCAGTGTGCACCACCACACTAGGCTGGAAATTTTCATTTATAATTCCCACTCTCAAATTCCTTTGTCAAGATTAGTGACATCATGGAAGCCAGAGAGCTAGTTTTAGATTTGTTCAGGTCCATTTTCCTAGTTATCTGTGTACCTGAGAATTTTAGACACCGTCAGTACCTATGTTCACTAGCTAAATCTCAAAATTTAGAAGTTATTCTTAAAAATATATCACATCTGAGTTATTCACAATGTGTAACTTACTCATTGTATCAGCACTATGAAATTGCTGCCAATTTGGGGAATTCATCTCTGCAGAAAACAAGTATGAAATTGGTGAAAACTTGTCGAAACACAATATTAGAGGACATGAGAATTAGGAAACAAATTGGAAAGAGAGAAGGCAGATTGTGCTCGTCTTCCTGGGGGCAACTCCATCACCTCGCCACCCTGTCAACGAGGTTTAAATTCGAGTTTCACCAGGTTGGGGCTGGATGAGCTTTGCTGCCAGCGATGGAAAATTTAACCCTGAGTCAGGCATGAGAAAACCTGTGGCTTTACTAACTGAAAGCGACAGGTTTGTCTGGAAACAGGAAAAGTTAAGTTTGTGATCCTAGTGTAGGAAAAGAAATGGCCCAGCCAGAAATTTAATGGCGAGAGTCTGGATTTTGAGGGTGACATGAAAATACTGAGGTGACCTCCCTATACAGTCCACTTTGAGTGTTCAAATGCACTTGCAGAGAGGAAACCTGACAGTATCCTGCAAGAAGTGGAATTTAAGAACTGTCGAGAACAGCATCAACAGACACGTGTTCCCGGACCACACAGCATTGAGTCATCAGAGCATGATGGCTGGACATGCAAAGGGCTGACTGCCCCGGCTGGAAAAATACAATGAGCATTAAAAATTAAGCAGACATCAGTGGCAAAACACTGAAAGAGAACAGCAAAACATAATCCATAGTTGTTGCTTTATCAGTCAATGTCTAGCTTTCATTAAAAAACAGATATGCAAAGAAACAAGAAAGCCTAATGATACACAGGCAGTTAATTTAATTTGACTCATTGTGGACTTAGTAGCAGCAATTAGCAGACAGTGGTTTTAAAGCAGCTTGTGGTATGACCCAGCAATTTTACTTCTAGACATTTACACGCAGGGAAATGAAAATATATGTCCACACAGAGATATCTATAGAAAAGCTTAGAGAAACAGAATTTATTATAAATGCCCAAAGTAGAACAGTCCAGTTAATAGACGATTTATAACTATTAGACGAAGGTTTATCTCTAGGTTGTTGCATTGCTTAAAATATGGTATCTTCTTCTATACGTGAATGCATTATGTTCTCAAGTTCATCCCTTGATTCTGCTCTCAAGCTGTCTGGATTGTAACTGCATCGCCAAATAATGTCCTGTGACTGCCACCATAAATATTAATGAACCATTGTTATTCCATAAATGCTGGACTTTAATGGATAAAAAGATGGGAGGTGGAGGAATGTTACCCAGGAATATTCCGGGGTGGTGGTGGGGGGCAGATGTCAGGTTTGTTCCTCTGGTGGAAGCTTTCAAATACAGAGTGCAAACTGCTCAAATGTTCTTGAATTTAAAACTCACACAGTACCACTTTTACCACATTAAAAGGAAATGGAAAACTAATGTCCTTCAAGATAAGACGAAGGCTAAGAATGGGTTTGATTCTGGATTAATGTAATTAAAGGCCCAGCCAAGTCATGAAGAGAATTTGACCATGAGAAATATAAGCGGACTATATTTGATTATTATCGTGTGACAGTGATGCATAGTACATGAGAACTGCTACAGTTTGGAGCAATTCTGTGTATGACCATGAGCTCTTCATGGTATTTTCAGCAACAGCAGTGAACTTACATTTTCAAAGAATGTTAGTTCTCAGCACTCCCGTGGGTTCCTTCGCTAATTCGATTGTGTTGCATTTTGCTATTTTTTAAGCAGAAGAACATTATTGAGAGCTATATTTTTAAACAAATTAAGGGCAACACCATGACAACTAATATCTTAGGTCTAAAATGCAAAGCTTAATGGCAATTCAAAAAATAAGTGCTTGAGACACTACACATGTATTAAAAAGGAGGACTTAAGGTTTTGAAATTGAGAGAAATATAAAAGATTTGAATATGTATATATATATATATAAAATTACATTCTGTTTTTCTATTTTAAAACAGGTTTGCATGTGACTTGAAGAGAAGTATGAATTTCACTTAAAGGACCACTAAGTAATTACATTTTGTCCATTAAGATAAAAAAGAGAAAACCTACTTTTAGCACTATTTTTTCAGTTGGCTGCATTTTAATGTATAGTAAGAACTCTTAGGTAGTAGTTGCTACAAGAAAGAAAATAACTTATATTTTGAAGACTATGTCCTTCCCTATATTTGCAAAGACTAGAGGTGAATATTTTGATGTAAAATTAAGTACCAAAAGAGGACTATTGTGTAGAAGTTATGGTAATTCCTATTGAAAATAACTTGTTTTAAATTATACACCTAATATTTCAAATGAAATAACCGATAGTGATTAAAGTAGAAATGTAAGTTAAAAATGGAAACAATAAAATAAATTTTAAAATTCCAGTAACCCCAGATATCATTTTAAATAAATCATTTGAAATCATGTTCTTATTCAAATATAAAGTGTATTTAAGAAATTAGTGTGCTTTCCCTATAAAAACTTGAATTTTCATTCAAACATACGTCTTCAGTATTTGGCCATTATAATACTTTAATATACACTTCATTTAATTGGCACTTAATAAATTATTTGAAAATCATTTTTTCAATTTCTTATTTTATAAAATAATAGAATCATAATAATCATAGATATATATGTATCTTTATGTAATATTAAGGAGTTTTATAAGAAACATCTATGAGAGTCAGTATCACATTTTTGATATGCACTTATACTTTCTTACTTTTACCTGAAAACACAGTAAAGGAATTTTTTCACCAAATGCAGAAGATGGATTTTGTAATTAAAAATATTAACCCATGTAATGCTCATTTAAAGTATGTGGTAGTTTAAACATGTTCATTGCTTTATATTTATTGCTATGGGAATTTCTAAGTCATTATTTGACAGTTCAGATTCTTAGCTCATTTTTCATTCATGGTATTAGATTTCCCTTCTGAGTTAATTTAAAAAGATAAGAAATTAAAGATATTACTCTAGTATATTATATATTTGTACACCAGTTTCACTGACTCTTGTTTGGTTGCATTTTTATAAACTGGAGTCTTTCCACGTAAGTGCTCACTCCATAATAGAAAACATGAATTCAGTTAATAGTCTACATCTATAGGTATTTACTCTATTTATTCTATAACTTCATCAATAGATGAAATTGAAGTCTTCAAACATTTTATCTTTAGTTCTTTAGAATAATTGATGCTCTACATGGTCATAATTATAAACTTCACTTTGCATTATCAATTGGTGCTTTTGTGTAGCATGTTCAGTAATACCACATTGTGGCCAGAGGAGCCCAGCCTTAGCCACAGATTATACAATGAAAAACAAGATTTAATACACTTGAAATCATGGAAATAAAATTTACAAAAACAAAAACATAGAAGGAAAATAACTAAAATGGATGAACAGATGGTGACTAAACTGTGTTTAATATGAATTCTTTTACCATTGTATTACTGAGGTCTTAGAAGGAGAGGAAAGACAAATTGAATTAGAAAACATATTCAAATAAATGTGATCAAAAACTTCAGTCAAAAGTCTTGGTAAAAAAAACCAAGCAGAATAAATACGCAGAAAACCACACCAAGGTATATCAAAACCAAACGAATAAAAATAAAAGTGAAAAGGACATGTTAAGCACAGAGAGTAAAAGAAGAAAAGACAATCCATAAATAGAAACAAATTATACAAATAATGGTTGATTTCTCATCAGAAACAATTCAGACAAATGATGATGGAGCAACACATTTGAAGTATTAGATAAACAACTCTATAAACCCAAAATTCCACATCTGATAAAAATAGTCTTCAAAATTTTTCCTTATTTTCAGATAACTGAAAAGTGAGATCACTTGATATCACCCCTGAATTACAAGAAATATCAACTATGACTTTCAGGCCAAAAGGAAATAACTACATGGAAAAGCAGATCTACAGGAAGGAACCAAGAGGACAAGAAATACTGCAGAGAGGATGAATAATATGGATATTTTATCATCCTAATCCCTCCAAAAACACTTCTCTGCTTAACAGATAGAATACTGACAATTTATTGTGGATTTTGTAATGTAAATATATTTAATGTATATTGCAAGATAACACAAAAAGGTTGACAGGAAACCACGCTGTCCCGAGATAATCACACTCAAGGTGAAATTGTACGATATTAACTCTGAATATATTGTGATAAGCTGATACACATTTAAATTCTACAAAAACTATCCAGGTATAAGAATAGTTATAGCTAAATATCCAAATAAGATATTAAATACTAAAAAAGGCAAAAAAGGGAAATGAACTGAAGTCAGAATAGAAAATTTTTAAAAATAAGAAAAGAGTATCTCTGATCTCAAAAACCTACATAATTATATTAGGTTTTAAATGGAGGAGCACCTGAAAGACAGAGATTAAAAAACTAGGAAACTAATGAAATTCTAAATATTATTTATAACCTACTGATTAAATATACAAAAAGAGAGATATTAAAAGTAAAGGAATGGGAAGATATACTGCATCTACTGTTTTCATCCATGATAAAGTCTCATGAACAGGATTTACCCTTCTATTTCAATAAATTAAACAATGAGGAGAATGTTAAGGTGATGTTTGTTAGACTTTGGACAACAGACAGTGCTGGAGTGCCATCCATGGTCATTTTTGTAACTTACGATTGCCCATACTTACCACGTAGAGAGAGTTTGAAGGGTTCAGTGTAAGAAGAAGCCAAACATACTGAAGTTGGGAGACAGAGGCTGGATTCTGGGAGTTAATGCAGAAAAAAAAATTGCACAACACAGTGCTGAAGAGGAAGAAGTCACGCAGAGATCTTCCAAGGGATTTCCTTTAATCTTTAATTGGATATCAACCAGAAGTTTGTGAATGAAAATTGTCAAAGGCAGAGTACTACTTAAAGGAGTTTTCCAAGTCTGGGAATAGTTTCTACTTTTATCAAGCAAACATAAAATCTAATTCATAGAGAAGAATTCTTAGAAGGCTAGAACACTAGTGATGATATTTAATTAGCCTTAGTCTAAGGTCATCTCTAAATTTGCCTTTAGAGATATTAAAAGCAAACCTCAGGGATCAAACTAATCCCAAATAAATTAGATGTGTATTTTTTTACAAGTGCAACAATATTTACAAAAATAAAATAAACTTAGCACCCAACAATCTAAAATTTTTACTATCTGGCTTCTAATCTATAATGATCAGACATGCAGGGAAAAAATGGGAAAAGATGGGAAAAGATGGGAAAAGATGACCCATAACCAGGAGAAAAAGAGACATTTCTCTAAAGAAGATACACGAGTAATCATAAGAGCAGAAAGTGAGCTCAGCGTTATGAATTATTAGGAAAATCAAATTAAATCAGAGTGAGGTTCCATTGGAATAGCTGCAGTTTATTTTTAAGGTCAGAGTAAGCTGACATGGGTATCAAGTAACTGGAATTCACAGGATGGCACTGTAAGGTAAAATTCCACAAACATGGAAAGAAGTTTGGCACTTTCCAAAAACAATGGAAATATATCTACCTACCTTTGTATTTAAACTTCCAGATTTTTACCAATAAGAAATGAAAGCAGTATATCCTCCTGAAGATTTGAATTCAGATCCATATAGCAGTTGTATTTGCAACAACCCAAACCCAGGAACAACTTAAATGTCAAGTGAGATGAGGAATTAGTGGTACAAGAAATGACCACTTTCTTATCTTCATGAATCTTTGGGGCAGGGATTCTGGAAGGGAATCCTTTTCTTCGAGATACTGTGAGCGTTAACTGAGGTGACTTGAAAGGCTGGCACGACTCATGGGCTGGGCACTGCAGTTGCCTGCCTTGCACCTGGTCTGGTGCGACTTGCAGTATGAGCTCAGCAGATGGCCGCCTTCGGCCTCCCACTATGGACTGGGGTGTGCAAACCACAGTGCCTGGTTCCACTGCGAGAGCGAACGTTCTGAGAGGAGCGCCCGTAAAGCAATACTCAAAGAGGTAACAGAAGCAAACAGTGTGGCCTTTTACTGTCTGCCCTTGCAAATCACACATCTCCCCAGAAAGGAACAAGGCAAAAACAGTCCAAGATTCTGCAAGAGGACTTTTAAGATAGGTGCTTTGACATCTGCAGCTCATCTGTGCTGGATTTGAGATCAGAACACCCTGCTGCATGGTCAATCTTATTCATGAAGGAAGATATGCTTCAAAGGGAAGAGGACTCCTTGAGGGATGGACCCTAGAGCCAGAAGTTTCTTTAGTTCAAGGTTAAGAGCAGCACTGAGGTAGCTCATTCTTATAAAGCAATGACAAAGATTTATGGTGTCGTGCTCTGCAAACACAAATGTGAGCTGTGATCAAACAGTATGATAGATGTCTGAATTAAAAGAAATTATTACTTAAAATATACATTGCACTTAATCCCCCTCAAAATACTCTCTTTAGATTTGAAAACACTCATCCTATCGTCCTTGCCACTTTCAGAAGCAGTTCTGGAGTTCGTCTTTTGTGTCTTTAGTTGCACTGTAGGAGCTGTCTGGATTTCCTGAACTGATTCAAAACATTTACCTTTCATGGTTATTTTGACTTTAGAAAAGAGTCGAAAGTTGCAGGGTGCCAGGTCTGATGAGTTAGGTGGAGAGGACACACCATAATGCCTTTCCATTGCCTTGCACTCTGCAGTAACTTTTCCTGCAGTTTTTGACAGCCCATCAAAAAGATACTTGCCAGAGAGGACATCCAGAACTGTTCCTGAAAGTGGCAAGAGTGATGGGACAAGTGCGTTCAAAGTGAGGGGGAATAATCTATAGGGGATAAATGGTGATGTGTCTTTTACCATAATAAATATTTTCAAACTTAAAACATTCACTATATATTTTGATCAACCCTTGCAAATGCCAAATCTGATCTGAGCCATGGATCAAAATTCTGGTCTTAGATTACATTTCAGATACAGCTACAAATGAGGGGACTGAGGAAAGCTATTACTAAAGCAAAGAAGGATAATGGGGTGATAGGTAAATGATATCCAATCAAGGAAACTGAGGCCCGGGGATGAGATACTGTTGTAAGAGAGGATCTTTCTACAGTGTTTCAGTTCCTCTGAAGCTAATTTTTACTTCACTGTATTTCTCCTGGGCAGACATTTGCTTGTCCATGTAAGTGAAACAATGTGCCAGTTATCTTCCTGGTATAAGGTACAAGAAGTTAAAGACAGGCTCAATTTTTGGTACTCAGAATGCTGTTCATTTCACTTATATCTCCTCTAGTTAGCAGTTAAATTCTACAAAAGCGTTGTAGAAGACAGAGCAGTTAGTGTTCCAAACCCTCCCTCCAGGCCTCTGCTAATGTTAACCTATTATCACCTGGGATTCCCAGTAAATTTTAAAGTAGATATATATCTATTTGGCTTTAAAAAAATCTGAAAACCTGTGCCGTGAATGTTTCAGCAAAGTGTACTAAACACTGAGTAATTATTTGAATGAAATGACACCCAGTCGAGCTCATGTTTGCAGTTTTATGTTAAGGGAATTTATTCTAATGCTGATGAGTCTATGTCTGATAGGAGTTTTTAAGACATGAATTCCCAAAGACTAAAGTATCAAAAATATTCATCACTGGTGACAGAGAAAATTAATTCTTCAATACCATAAGTAATAATTTTCTTCCATTACTTCTTAGTAGTAAAATTGTTAATATTTGAAATTTTTCTTTGCATTATATTGTATTTTTCTTTTTACTTCAAGTTTGTAAAGTAAATAGCTTTCAAATAAGATGTATTTGGTTTTAATGAACATCAAATGTTCCTCACAGTGATGATATCTATCCTCATGCAATAACAAAATATTGAAATGTTCATATCCCAGAAAAATATGTTGTTTTACAAATGTGTCTTTAATTTTTCACTAGTGTTTTCAAACTACAATATCCTTTATTCAATTAAGAATACATGTTGAGAACCCATGAGGTGGAGAACTCAAAGGCAATTTAAGGAGATTAAAAAGAAATAGAACTTATGACCCTAAAACTTAAGCAGCTTACAATATGGTATTTTAAAAAGTAGAAAAAATATGGAACTTTTTCTTCAGTAAAATTATAGACTAGAAATAGGTTATGTAAGGAATGGTCCCATTTTATATCCATTTATAAATATTTAGTGCAGCCCTATCCCATTGTTTGGGACACTGACGAATAAGACACAGTCATTAAACCAATGACATTTATATTTTGAAGAGGAGAGAGACACATAAATTAACCTTTCTGCATATTATGATAACATTATTCAAGATAACTACAAGGTACCATGGAGTTACAGAAAAGTCACAAGAGTTATCACTAGCCTGTGCCATTTTCATGAGTAGGGAAAGGAACACTTTATTTATTTATTTTTTTCCTTCAGGACTTACTAAAAAGCCTTTGAAAGGGGATGATGGAAATGTATTTGCTGAATCTGTTCTGCTAAAATTCTAGACTCAAAGGAGTCTTCTTAGAAAGTTTAACACTTGACTTACTCTTGGCGGATTTTGAAACATCCTAGGAAATTGACTGTGAGCGACATAATATGAGCAAAGACAAATAGATACGGTGAAAAAAGAATTACACTTGTGTTTGCATATCAGAGACAAAGAAATGCTTGAGTGTGTGGAATGGAGTGAGTGAGATTCACAAAGTAGATATGATGAAGATTTTAGGGGGGGCCCTTCAGAGGCTTTGGATTTTATGTGTGTGCAATGAAGAGACACAGAAAGCCTCGAAGTGGGAGGTTGATATTTAGAGGAAGGTCACATTGAAGCAGGAGGATTTTCATGGGGTTCATCCTAAAAGTCAGTGATGGCTTGAAATAGTAATGTTCTACTTAACCGACTGTGTTTGGTATCTCTGGATGGGGTATAATGACTGAGAGAAGCAAGAGGGATGATTTCTAAATTGCTGTTTTGGGAAAACTGAGTTGGTGGTGCAATTTAGCTCCACATACAATTTATCACTGACTCCCTACAACTTAAAAACAGGTAAGTCCGAAAGAAATGAAAGATAGCATTCTGAAGTCCTGCAAAGGTGTCCAACAATCAGAACCTTACTCTATGCAGTGGATTTATTTAGGATATTGTTCAAGCACAATATCAAATGTATGGAATAAGAATGGATAGTAATGATAAGATCAACCAAAAATACTGCATCCGATTTTATTAAGAATACTGATTAAAATTCGTATGGGTTGCAAAGAAATAAAACAATGTTGGTTTGGCCTGAATATGCTAAGAAAATACTAACATTATTATAATACAACCTTAAAACATTGGGGTTAAACAAGACATATATACATTAAGCATAATTAATGTGCTTAATTTTATCTTAAGCACATTATAGGTGCTATGGCTGACAAAGAAACCCTTCTTTTCCTTAGGTAATTTGCTCTTTCATTTTGGGGTTATTTTACTAAAGAACTCCACTGCAGTATTTCTCGGAGGTTTTCAGTTAGCTGACTCTGTCTCCAGTGACCTCCCATGGCCTTCTTATTTTCCCAGTCAAGTGAAAATAATGTATTTTTCTTCTAAACCTGAACATTTATTCTAATAAACCTGCAAAATGTAGAATACCCATCCTTTGAGATCTATGACAATTCCCAAGGAAATAAAAAGTTGGAAAATCCACTATTAAAATATAATGCAATAAGATCTAAAGTGGAGATGCATTACTGACCATAGTCAAGCGTGACTCCTGCAGAGGATGCTGGAAGCATCTGATATGTACTTACTTCTGTAAATTCACTGGGAAAAAGAGTAATGGCTGGATTTCAATTGTTATCATTTTTAATCACAATGTGAATGTCGAACATGAATTAGACAATTCATGATTTCTTATGGCTTGCAAAAGAATTATATCTGTGATTATTTGGCCAGGTGTGTTGAGAAAGGCAAAGTTTGGATTTATGTCCTCATGATTAACAACATAACACAAAAGCAAATGAAAACTTAAACTCATTAAGCATCTGCAAACTATAAATATGTTTCAATGCCTAGCGTGAGTCACCACAAAATAGTGTTAAATTGCTAAATAAAGTGTTTGAGTTAATAACAATTAGACTTCCAACACTTCTATTGATTGGTTCCCAAGAGTAAATAAGTTCATAATCATGAATTCTTTATTGAGAATATAATATTTGTTGGTAAGTGGGACCAGGAGGCGTCTCTTCTCATGAAGGAATACTCATTCCTGGCATTGAACTGAAGGGATCAGGATACACCCATTTGGAGGTTGGTTGGACATAATTTCACTCCGTAGTTTTCCTCTTATTCAACAAGCAATCGAAAAGCCACGAAATAAATGGAGGCATTAATATGACATCCAACATCCATTGTGAGTCACTTTAACTTCTCAGAGAAATCTGGAGTGGCAGTATCACCCAGCCCTGTCACTGAGAGTACAAAATAAAGTCGGTGCCTCACTGTCCTTTGTCCTCTGCACTTAGATAAATAAGTCTATTTTATTTTCACAAAATAATATCATATTTCTGCTTCGGTTGGTTCATATGCTCTTGTTAAGCCATATTGGCATCAGCCAACTCGTGAGCCCCTAACTCTCCAGCCCTCTGTTGATATCGCCTATTTAATTCAGAGACCACATGAAATAAGAAAGTTCTTCATGCATTACTATCATTCTGACAAGTATTTAGGAGGGTGGCATTGTCCAAGTAGATTATCCTCCTGCCATGACAGGCAAGAAGATGAAGGAGCCCCAAATCACAGACTTTTTAGAGGTTTGAAATGGAAGCATTCATGTGGGTAAAACCAACATGCCAAAATCTTGGTGTGTATCATCAGCACTTTAAGACACATACATGCAAGTGGCACATATTGTATTACAGTATCAAAGGAACAAGTAAATAATGTGTTGATTGTCATTAATTGCCCCATGGAGGGATTTGTAAATGAATGAATTTAATTATCTTTAGTTAATCTTCACATACTTTCCTGGAATGATTTTTCATTGAACAAATGTTTTTCAATAATAATCAATACATATATTACTGCTAATTATTTTTACATCTGAAAGATACATATATGAAAATTTAAAAGAAGCTGCCTTTCTGAAAGAAATACTGTTACAGGAACTTTCATGGCTTAAGATTATTATTGTAATAAGGCAACTCTGCGTCATCACTGTCTAAGATGTTTTAGTCCATGAGATGCATATAATATCTCATTCTACAGTCTCCACTATCCCACTGGGCATCTCTAATTTTTCCTTCATTTGATCAGCTTCGTTTTAATGAGTTACAAGACTGCCATTAGCCTGAGTAAAATTCTCAACGAGTTGGTTATACAAGCATTATTGTAATGTGTAGTGGCTCCTGGTAATATGGTTACGAGGAGAATATATAAATCTTTACACGTACTAGAGGTATACCACACACAGAGATACAACTGCACAGTACAATATTTAATCTTCTTCCTGGATAAACAGTTTGAACATAACAGTACTCCAGAGAAAAGAACTGGATATTGGGTAAACACTGCAAGATCAACATATACTGCTGTAAATGTATTCAAAATATTGACAATATTTATTATTTAGAGTGTCACTTTTCTACAGTACTAAACATTGGCTTTAAGTTTCTGCTGGAAACTTTAAAATTCTTGTGTAATAGAATAGGATGGTAAGAAGAAAATTCTGAAGACAAGCTTTACATACACACACTGACCTCTCATACTTAAATGTCTTTGTAGCTTTTTCTTCTTGTAAGAGCACTCTTGTTGTGATTATTCTGTCTCTGCCTCTGTCTTTTCTGTGTGTGTGTCTGTGTGTCTGTCTGTCTGTCCGTCTCTCTCTCTCTCTCTCTCACACACACACACACATACACACCTCTTTCATTCTCACATGGTTTTGCAAATGTTATTTTTTTCATAGAGAGATATTTTAGCCCCTTTAAGAAAAAACTATGTGATCAACGTCAGTACTGCCTTATTTTACTCATAGTACCCGCCATTACACAACACACTGTTGTTGACTTTGTGCATATACTGCTTAACTATCTATTCTTCTCTTTCTCCTGAGTAGAATTTGAGTTTGGCGAGCATAGAGATTTTGATAATGTACCCACCACTTGCATCCCAAGAGCATACACAAGTGTGTGGTATGGAATCTGTACTTAATAGACATTGGTTGGATCAGTGAATATTAGCACACTGAATTAAAATTATTTCCTTCATGCTCTTGAGAAATATACTGCATTATAATAATATACACCCAAGAGATTCTGTTTATTAACAATTCAAGAAAATATCAAATAGCAATGGAATGGAATGTAAGATTTAAAGAAAATAGAATGAGATGATACTGAAAAATATTGACAGCACAAAAGCATTCTCCTCAAAGAACTAATAAGAAATAGAGCAAAGATAGAATAAAAAATAAATCTGATCATACCTGAGTTGAGAAGAGTAAAGAGTATATACTATATAAATTAAATGCTATAAAATAAAAAAGAAGACTAGCCTAGATTTTAATTTAGTAGAAAATAAATTTGAATAACAACATAGAAAAGGCAAAAAGTAACCTAATTTCTAGACTTGTTAAATAAAGACATATGCTTAAGTGTCACAAGCAAGCAGGCAAAGCAAATGCGGATAAAGATTTATTTTAATTCTCAAAGGGAAAATGTGTGAGAAAACAAGGCCAGAGCAGAGAGAATTTCAGTAAGCAGAATGACACCTGATCAGATGAAAGATACTAGTAAAGGCTCGAGGAAGCCAGTGGTGGGTGTACACTGATAATTCTTAAAGATTATTTCAAATACTAAGTTTCTACCTAAAAGATATAAGAAAGGGAGTTCTTTTGGCTTTGGGGTATATGATGAGGACATTTAAAATTTACTTTTTTAGATATTTTGAATTTTACAATACTCTACTTATTAACTACCTTCACTATGGTATGCAATAGAACTCAAAAGCAAGCAAGCAAACAAGAAAGAAAGAAATAAAGAAACAAAGAAACAAAGAAAACAAAACAAAATGTTTCCCTGATTTTATACCTCTTGACAATCATGCCCCATGCCCTGTCCCTCATTCCCAGCCTCTGTACCCACCATGTTACTTTCTACTTCTATGAATTCAAGTATTTCAGATCCCAGATATAAGCAATGGTACGTGGTATGTCGTCTTTCTGTGCCTGACTTACGTCCCTTAGCAATATCCATTCATGCTCTTGCCTATTTTTCAACTGGGGTTCAGTTTTCCTATTGAGCGTTCACGCTTCTTATAGACTTTGGATCCGTTCTCTTATCAGATGTCTTGCTTTTCTTCCTGCCTTAGAATTTTCTCTACATGCTGTTGCTTGTCTCCATTGTGACACAGAAGCTTTTTCATTTTATGGACTCTTTCTGTGCACTTTTGCTTTTGATGCCCTCGCTTTACTATGGACATTTTACCAAAGTTAGTATTTCCAGTCCCTAGACATATGATATCTCTTCACTTATTTGTGGGGCTTTTTTTTAGTCACTTCCAATATTTCATAGTTTTCAAGGTATAGGCACTCCCTCCCTTGATGAAACCTATTCCCTTTTGGAGAGCTATTTATAAACAGAATTTTTTGATATTTTTTTCAAATAGTTCGTTGTTAGTGTATAGGAACACTAACGATTTTTGTGCATTGGTTTTATATTCTCTCACTTTACTGTATTTTTTTAATTAATTCTACCAGTTTTTTTTTTTTTTTTTGGAGAGTCTATGGTTTTCTCTATATAAGTACATGTCATCAGGCAACAAGAAATATCATTTCTTCTTTTATATTTGGATGTCTTTTATGTTTTTCAATTTCCTAATTATTCCAGGAAAGGCTTCAAATAGAATTGTATGATAAATACAGGTAGTGAGAGTGACTATCCTTGTATTGTTCCAGATCTAAGAAAAAAAGCTTCCTTTACTTCACATTTGAATTGACTGTTTCTGTGGGGATCTCATGAAAGGCTTACTGTGAAGAGGCACGTTCCTTCTATATCTAACTCAGGGACACTTTTATCATTACAGAGTGCTGAATTTTGTCAAATGTTTATCTGCATGTAATGCAATGATCGTTTAGTTGAATCAATATACTCACTTGCTGTTGATTCAAAACACTTAAACGCAAAGCTGGATGGAAGTTGTAATGAAGCTACACATTTAATCTATTTGCATTTCTGAGTTATAAGCCAATAATTTAAAAAATTTAGATTTTATGAAAATCAGCACTGACAACATGTTGAGTCACCTGAAAAGTGTCTATAACTAATGGCAAGAAAAGTAAAAAAAAAAAAAAAAAAAAATGAAGTGACTTAGTAATTGATTCTGCACTATCCAATAAATATTTGTAAATTTGCCATGGCGCCTTTATACTTCTCAAATAAGTTTGTCTAATATATTTTGTTGTAGTTTGTGACATTTGTAGCTCCAGATTTTAGAAATGAAAGGATTGAGCTGAAAGCTGGGGAGAGAAAATGCGATTCATGCTAGTTTTAATGTATTGCTGTTCAGGGGCAGAGCATCGCTCTGCCTGCCGAGAGGGCTTCTTTTGCTGGAATGAGTGTCACGACCTGAGAGGCCGTGTCAGACTGTGCTGGGTACCATCGACTCTGACGAATATGGGGAGGAATCGCAAATCGCTGCTTACCTGGAGCTTCCTCTCAGCAGGATCCTTTGCGGCATTTTAGGTAGTCCTTCAGGAGCTGGTTTTTGTTGGTTTTGTTTTGTTTTTCTGGCTTGCGACTGCCAGGGTTTCGGAGACAACGTCCGCACTGGTGAGTGTGGAGACTGAGAAACCCCACACCACGCAGGAGCCCCTGATCTCCTGCGACAATCCGTAACCCCCCTTTCACTGCCTGCAGCAAGCGAGCCAAA
>PVJO010002412.1:28130-144719 GCA_004026905.1 Hystrix cristata
ATAAACCACTCAACAGTCAATTTGTCCATGAGCAACTCTCTTTAGAAGCAGTGGATTGAACCAAGGGTCTTCACACTGAGCAACATCCCCAGTCCGTTTTCATTTTTCTTTTCTTTTCTTTTCTTTTCTTTTTTTTTTTTTTTTTTTTTTTTTTTTTTTTTTTTTTTTTTTTTTTTTTTTTTTTTGAGGAAAATCTTGCTAAGTCGCTAAGTCACCCATGCTGGCCTGAACTTTCGATCCTCCTAACTCAGCCTCCCACAGTGCTGGGATTACAGGTGCGCGCCTTTTCTCCTGGCTGAGCAGGGGATGTCCTTATCGGTATTAGACATCTAGGAGAACGGAGCGAGAGAAATTTACAGTGGTCGGATTTTACTGCAGAAGAGGGAAGGGAGGAATGCACCCTTTCAAACAAAGGTCTAGGTAAAGTTTGCTTAAATGGATGCATTTGGTTGCTAATGCTAAAGAGACTCAAGGCAAAAAAAAATCCTCTAAGTTCAGACATTTTATATAGTATCTGTAAACATTTCACTCTTTCCTTATCTAAAGGTAGTAGGGTGAGCTTTAATTGCTGAACTGGTTGAAATGACTTTTTAATAATTCACTTTCATTAAATTGCAAAAAATAAAAACCGACAAAATCACAGACTCCTAGAAAAGGAGAAAATGCAGGCAAGAATATAAGATATATGAAAAAGCATCATATGGCTATAAAGTAAAATGTATTTAGGAGAAAGAACAATCAGTGTTTCCAGTTAAAATTATTGAAATTCATGAATAATCTAGAAACAAAATTATCAGTAATAATGTTAAGACCAATAGATACGACAACAAAATATTAAATTCGAATGATGACAGAACAAATTGCTTAAACATTTTAAAAATATAACCTATTTAGAATGTCTCTTTCAAGGCTTCTCTACATGGATTAAACTTTATTTTCATCAGCTCCATTCATAACATCATCTACTCGTCTACTGGCACTAACAATCTGGATCAGTCCATGAGAGACATGAAAGATCTTCCAACTAATAGTAATTATACAGGCGGATTTTAAAAAATGTACAGCACAGTTTACAAATGATTTAAATGTTTTGTAAATTCCACTAAAAGAAATTAAAACATCTTTTGAAATTGAAGAAAAAAGATATCTGTATTTTTCTGCATGTGTAAAAATTAATTCCATGAAGTCTTTCTTGATAATCTTTTAAATGGCATACTCGATTTTATGTCTTAGGGATAAAAGATTTTTATAAATCACAGTTTTGGAAATCTTGATATGATTTAAAATATCAGTAAATCCTGGTTTACACATTTTTAGAGTGATCTTATACAAGCATAATTTTGAGGAAATGAGGACATTGAAGACAAATTGGGAAGTAGAAAAATCGTATTTTTATGATAAGTGTAATTTGGAAGAAATGTAGTGGTCACCCGTTTATCTCATATGAGTTTCATTGTACATCATTGTTTCAGTCTTCACAGAGAAATGAGTTCTTGAGAAATACTAAAAAACAGACATAATACAATCGAGTACCTTACTGGTGAATTAAATAATTACTGTTGATGTCAATAATTTCTTATACCAGTTTAACCTCTATAAAACCATTTTGCCAACACTTAACACATTTCTTAAATTTTGTTGCTATTGAGACTATGAATTTTTTTGTTTTTATTAAATTATTTTATTAGTACATGTTTACAGGACATGAGATATATGTTCATCTTGCAGAGTAAGTACATGTACTTAATGTGCCTTGTTTCTTTTTTTTTTGAAATCCCATTCCCCTTACTACCTCCCACCTTCCCTCTGCCTCTAAATCCCCTTTCCTCACTTGCATTCTTTTTGGTATTATTATTCTTACATCACATTTATGACCTATAATGTTTACACTTATTGAGATTATTAGGTTCCTGTCCGTGGCATGCCTTAATTCTTTTCACTTCCCCTCCCCTCCCTCGCTCCTCTAGCTGTTGTTCTTCTGGATTCTTCCCATTTGCAAGTGATCTATCCCCTTGTTCACTTCTATCCATCCTTTATTATGCTCTTCATTTGTACTTTGCCTTACTTAAATTAGTGATACCATACGGTATTTAAGCTTGTGTATCCTATTTATTTCACTCAACATTTTATTTTCCATCTCATCCATTTTCCTACAAATGTCTCAAATTTATCTTTCTTTATAAGTGAGTAGTATTCCATTATGTGTGTATACTGCATTTTCTTTGTTCATTTGTCTGCCAATGGGCATACAGACCTAACTTCAGTTTTGTTGCCCACAAAATAGAGAAGAATGTTCTACTAACTTTAAAGAATTAAGTTCTTAAAATTATTTTTACTTTATTTTTTATTAAGATTTGGATTATTCTATTCCACTAATGAGTACAGCACGCTCCATGATCTAGTTACATTCCAAAAGCTTCGCCTCTGAATACAGAGGGGATGGTTTAGATCTAAAAATTGCACTTGTATTTCTGTGCCTGATGTCTTTTGCTTAACATAGTGTGCCACATTTATATTCATTTTGGTGCAGATTCCAGGATTTAATAGGCTTGATGGCTAACATTCCATAAGGAATCCGCCAAAAGAATGTATACATATTTCAGGAAAAGAAAAACAAAAAACTAACTTGTGTAAATGTTTTAATACTAAATTTATTGAGACATAGTAAGATTAATACAAGCAACCTTTGGCCTGTATAATTACAAGAGGTGCTCAGAGTGGCAACCGTTAGCTTCCAGACATTTGTTGGTATGGTGAACTGCTGCTTGGGTAACCTTGGTCACTGAGATTGTTGCACATGCATTTTCAATTTCTTCCCTAAGGGTGGGCAGTGTAGTGGGTTTTCTGCGATATACAGCATCCTGTAGGGTGCCCCATATGAGAGTAACACCATCTCTTGAAAAAAATCATACTATTTTTCTTTTCTTGAAGCTTGTGTAAACATTTTTTGTCAGACTTTCTCTCTCCTTTGTCTCTCTGTCTCTGTCTCTGTCTCTGTTTCTCTCTCTCTCTATATATATATATATAAAATCCTTATTCATTTATTTGTTGATAGGCATGTAGGCCGATTCCATGTCTTAGATATTGTGAATAGTGCCACAATAAATTGACATGCTGATTTTATTTCATTTGAATATGTATCCAAAAGCAAAAGAGCTGAATCATAAGGCAGATCTATTTTTAGAAGACATTCATGACCAAAATAAGGGTAAGGTAGTGGCAGTGGGCTGAGAAATCCAAATCTGGGTGTGGACAATCTGGCCTGGTGAAATAATAAAATTCTAAGGTTTAGGTTCAAACTACTTTAGTGAAACATTTATGAAAACCTTAGAAATTTCTAAAATTCAGTGTTTGTAAATTCTTTCTCTGGATTGGGAAATATTTTGAGTCTTCTTTCCTATAGACTAATGATAGTAGTTATTAATTTAAGTTCATTAGAGGTCCTTAATTCTATTAAAATTCATTGCAAAAGTATGTTTAGTTTTCAGGAGGAATGAAAAATCAAGGAGGGTTGAAAACTGATTGCTTTCATGAGGCCACCTTCTAATTTTTGGCACTGTGAATAATTTTGCTTTTCTATAGGTGGGGATATTCAGTGGGAGAATCCACATGCTTCAACATAGAAAACTTAATAATACCTTAGATGTATTACATGTTCTTTCAATCATGAGAAAAGTGAAATATTCACTAAAATAATCTCAGCAGGATTCACAGTCTAAAAAAGAGCCATTAAAGCAAAACTTCCTGAAAGAAAGTACTTAACACAGTGGTAATTTAAATTAATGTTGTAGTTATACATAAAGTACTAGGTTTAATCATTAACTGAATAAAGTTCTTTTTTTTTTGTGCTGGGGATCGAACTCGGATCCTTGTGCTTGCAAGGCAAGCGCTCTAACCACTGCGCTAAATTCCCAGCCCCCTGAATAAAGTTCTTAAACAGATAAAAAATGTTGTATTTGTATCAATAATACTGTGAGTTTTACATTTCATACCCTGAGAAATCTTCTTACAAATTATCCCAATAGGGAAAGAAGAAGGAAGATGTTTTGTAATGAAAAGATGACTAAAGCTCCGTGGCTATTTGGCCATAGTAAGATTTGATATGATGAAAGTTTTGATAGTATTTTCGCATAGTACTTTTGGTGCCTGATGACACTTTTGTGGTTGTACATTAAGTGCTGAATAATTTCTTTTTTCACCTACTATTTGTAATACTTTTGGATTATTGAATAGCTACAAATATAAAACAGATAATTCTTGTGTAGCCTTGGTGAGCTTCCCCAAATAGCTTCTCAGCTTGGAAGCTTCTTAGAAGGTTCTGGATGGGTCATAGAGGTGTGTACTATTTATTTTGGGTACTATTTCTGGTTCCTTCCCTCTTCCTCTCTGGTACTGTTCCTTGCTGTGCTTCCCAGAAACCTTGAAATAAACCATTTTGCCCCACTAGGCCCTTCTACTAATATATTCCTGCACTGTAGCCAGCTGGCCATGGACTGATTCTTTTGAAACCATGAATTAAACCAAACCACTCCTCATTTACAGTATGGGTATCAAATATTTGGCCTTAGCAACAGGAAAGCTGAGTGTATAAGTGAATCAGTCCCAACTAATATATTACCATTGTGTGGTGCTTGTCTTAGTTACTTTTCTGGAGCCAGTGATTTGAAAGAGAGCAGATTAAATACAGGGCATTTACAAATTACAAAATTTGCCTACACAAACCAAATGCAGGAAGAGTGTAGAACATCTACCTATGCACTGGAGACCCAGAAAGATCCAGTCAAGGGGTGGCAGCCCACACCAATGTTATATGTGCATTCGTGTCTGCACTAAAAGGCTGAAGAAATCTATGCTGGGACCAGGATATGCTGCTCACAGCAGAGATGAAGACTAGAGCTCCCCTGACGCGAACAGCTGCCATCCCTGATAACAGCAAGGCCCGAACTCCTTCTGCAATGAGAACAGCCAAGTCCTCTTTGGGAGAACCAGCCACAGCAGAGCTTCTCCTGGGAAACAGTGGGCCACTATCTACTGCTCCCGTTTTCCTCTGTGTTGGTAATAATCTTCGGGTGGATTCTCTATGCCCAGAACAACACTAACTCAGTCCAGCTGGGTGTTCCTGCTCAAGTTGACCACATTCAGTCCACCACAGTGCTTCTGCAAGTAAGTGGAAGTGTCTGTAAGTAAGCTGAAGGCTTATTTGTGTATTATCAGCTTTTCCAGTATTTTTATTTTTTTTAATCCCAGATCCATTCCATTAGTCATTACATTGTTTAGTTATCACTAAGGTGGTCATAGTTGGTAGCTCTTTCTTTGGAAATCTGCTAGAACCTTAGCAGGTTTGAACAGTACTGATCAGCTATTTTGTAGAATATTCTTCACTTCAGGCTTGTCTGATAATTTCTCTGAATTAGACTGTGTTATGGGTTTAAGGGAAGAATAACGTGCAGATGAAGGGCCCTTATCATCTCATCATGTGACAGGTACTTGATAATACCATATATCCAGATATCACAGATGATGTTAATTTGTATCGCTTGGTGTCTTAGTTAATTTGTGCTGCTTTCATAAAATGCACAATACTGGGAAATTTAAAAAGAACAGAAATCTATTTTTAAACATTTATGGAGGCCGAGAAGTCCAAGATCAAAGGGGCAAGTTTGACTTCTGGTGAGGACTCCTTCATCAGGGATAACACTATTTAAATGCTTTCACATGGTAATGGAGGAATTCTCTCTTTTCCTTTATTTATTTAACCAATCTTTAAAATTCTTTGGGTTAGAGTGCCATAAGTCTTGTCCTTGTACGTAATACTTATTTCTTTTTTTTTTTCTTTAAATTTTACCACTTTAGCTATCGGGAGCTCTTACAAATTGAATTCTATATTTATCCTTTGTTTCCTTGAATATCTTCTTACTGGCTAGTACTAAAATAATATTCCAGGGCCTCTTTTTTCCTCTGCTTTTTTTTTTTTTTTTTTTTTTTTTTTTTTTTTTTTTTACTGTACTGGGGATGGAACCTGGAACCAAAAACCAAAAGCCAAGGACCTTTCCACTGAGCTACATACTTAGCCCCTTTTTACTAATTTTTTAAAATTTATTTTGAGATGGGGGTCTCATTATTTTTCTAAATTGCCCAGGCTAGGATTGAACTTGCAATCCTCCTGATTCAGCCTGTGGATTGCTGGGATCATAGGTGTGTGCCGCCATTTTAGCATCAGTCCTTTCTCCAAGAATCCTGGGTGCCTTAATGGAGAATTACACACATACATCAAGTTGGAATACTGTAGTGTCATTGTTTCTGTGCTTTCTTAGCTAAAAAGTGTACATATATATGTGCACAAAACCTAGAATACTCATACATGTCTGTGTGATACAGCAATATCTGTCTAGTTATTCATTCATTCATTCAGTATTGGCTTCCTTCCTCATATCACCATCTCCAACTTGGAACTTTTCATCTCTCTCTTATGATACTTGTGCTCACATGTAGGGTTCCCCATCTCAAGATTCTTAACTCAATCATGTCTACAAAGTCCCTGTTGACATATGCAGTAACATTTATGAGTTCCATAAATTAAGACATAAACATCTTTGAGGGGAGAAGAGAGAATTTATTCAACCTATTATATAACCTCCAGTTCTCCAACTAAATGTCTAAAACTATGTTTATTCATGAAAATACACAAACTGGATTTAATTGAAGCATTACTTAGTATGAATAATGAAAAAAACAAATACATCAATTAATGAGATATATAATAAATGTATAGAGTGGAATAGTATTTTTAAAAACTGGAATACATTGCTGCACACTTTGTTATGAGAGATGTTCACAGTATCTTATTTAAGAAAAAAGTAACTTACTGAAGCTTATTTATGGCAAGAGCCAATTGTTTTCTGGAAAAATGTGTATGTGATTTATACATAAATAAAAATGAAGAAATAATCATGTCAACTATTAAGAGCAATTACCCCTGCAGGAACCCAATTTGAAGTACATGGAGTAAGAGGGAATTTTGAGTGTAGGGGTTTTCATATTTCTATTTTCCTGAATTACTTGATTTTAAAATTATTTTCCCTATTAAATGATATTGTTATCTGCCTTCTATAGAAAATTCTCACACAGAACAAAAAAATCCAGTGTCCACAGACAATTTTCATATCTAGTACATTTCTTCCAATTGTCATTCTAAAAGAGCAAAACCAAACAACTTCAATCATGTTCTTAGTGCCCAAAAGCCCTTCTCAGTTTCCTGCATTGTTCTGTAATAATTGGTATCGGAGTTCTCTCTGGTATTACTAAAGGTTGAGCATTTGTATGTGCAATTACTGGTTTTGGATTCTGCCAAGGGTGTAGCGTGAAAGCCCGGGGGATCCTGTGCAGAGCAGTGTGTGTTGCTGAAATCACCAGCACACAGCCAGAAATGGCAACTCGGTGACAGCCTCAGGTGCAGTCTCTGGGGTTGCCATATGTTTTCGTTTTCCATAAACAAAGTATTTGTCACACCTGTTGACAGCCCACACTGATTAAATTATAATGATATATTTTAGAGCAAAATTCAAAACTCAAGCCCTATCAACAGCTTTCTCTGGACCTTCCTTCCTCGGGCTTTATAACCCTCTATCCAAAGCCACACAGCCCGAGGAGTGGACGGCTGGCTGGACTCCAGGCCCCTTCACCTTCTCGGTCAGACGTTTATGCCCGGTGGGAGGGTTCAACTTGCACAACCAGCCCCAGCAACGCTGCAGCCCTACATTGTGGGAGGAGCTGAGCCAAAGCAAAGACTGATAATCTAGTGATCAAGCGCCATCATCAGCTCTTATGATTCAAGACTTGGAAAACTGATAAAGAATTAAACATTGTGACTAGGACCTTGAAACCTATTTTTAAAATATGGTTATTATAACAATGATTTATACCCGTTACTAAATTAATATATTGAGCCAAATATGCATGTGCATGTATGTGTTATCATGAGATGTAGGCTTATGTCACATATTTTCTCTCCATAATATAGCAAGTCTGATCTTTTCAATACGAACCTATAACAATTTTATTAATCTAGCTATTATTTTTTTCTCCTCTATCCTTTGTTCCTTACCTTTTTCTTCTTGAAAAACTCTAGCCACCACAGAGTTCAGAAAGTTGAGTGTATCTATTTGCATGTACATGCACACACATACACACACACACAATTTTTGGTTTTGCCCAGTAGAATGTACAATCCATAAGCAAGGAACTTTGGCCAATGTAATAACTCTTCAATAAATGCTGAAATGAACAAAAGAATCAGCAACATAATGGTAGCATTAGTTCATATTGATTGTCATGCCACTGTTTTATTAAGATTTTGTATCCCAATAGACTTTTGATAGGATTTGTTTTCATTTGAACCTCACAGATCTCCTGCTCGTCTTCTCTAAGTCTCCAACAAATCTTGTCAAAACACCAGGTATCACCAGGTGACAATTCTCTTCTCCTTTCACCAAAATATAACATTAAAATCAAGTTCACAAAACAGACAAGAAGAAAACACACTTATCTACACAGAGAAAGACTCATAGAAAGGTCAAATGGGCTTATTTATCTGTGAGGGCCAAATTGATGGTACAGGTAATTCTAAAATGCTGACTTAATATATGTTTGGTTCAGGCTGAAGATTTAGCTCAGTGGTTGGAGTGCTCGCCTAGCAAGCACAAGGCCCTGAGTTTGATCCCTGGCTCCAAAGGACACTTCTTAGTTCTGTCTATTGAAACATATTTTTGGATTGATTGTGTTCGTGTTTTATTTATGCATGATACATAATTTTTAAATATTTTGTGTATAGTTAACATGCACATATATTAGTTTACGTATATATATTAAATTGGCTCTTTTCTGCCTTTCTGCTCATTCTTCTGTATCCCTCATCTCTATACCTAACAGTTTTATCTATAAACATAAACTTACATGAGTAAGGTTTTGTACATTTTTTATACAAAGGAGTTTTTGGTCATTATTTACAGAATTTCATGGTATATGTCTTTTATTTTTATAAGGTTGTGTTTTAGAGATTTATATATGTATTTTCATACTTTATATAGAGAGTTTATTTACATAGTTTATGTATGTATATTCAACAGTTTTGTGGATGCAGCTTCTTTAAGACATATTGTTCTAGTATATTCTTTTTTTAATGTCTGTATGATATTTTTGCTCTGCGTTTAGCTTTATTTAGACATTTTTTGTTTGCAGGTTTCCTAAACCTTCCAGTTTGCACTGCTATGAGAATTTCTGCAATAAATATGTACTTGTAACCATTATACTGTTATTTCCGGGAGAAAGATTCCCAAGAGGGAGTTTGCAGAGACAAAGAGCACATACATTTTTAATTTTAATAGATATTACCAAATTGCTTTGTAAAGAAGCTACATCCACCAGTAATTTGTGGGAATACTTCCTTCTATATCCACAGCAATAGATCTAGATATAACTATATAATGGTAAATGTGCTACCTAGCAGGACAAATGTACCTATTCATATTTTATTTCATATTTTCTGTACCATCTTATAGCCACAGTTACAGAAATATAAAGAAAAATTTGCGATCCTTTAGAATTGCATAACTCTTGCTATGATTTGGGAGAAATGAACATATTTCTTGTGGAATATTCCTAGTCAACAACCTGGCATATTTTTTTTTCATTTGTTGAAATTTTATTTTATGGGATTTAATAGGACTGTATTGTTTTATCTACATAGGTCCAATATCTTTCCCATGAATATTATTTTCAAGCATTTTATTGTTATTGTGCCTATTGAGAAAGGAATTGTTTCCCAGTTTTATTTCGAGGCACTTCTTGATATTTTAGAGATACACTATCGATTTGTATATTTATAGCTTTTGTCAAATTCCAGCTTAGCGAAATAGCATCAGAAAATGCTGTCAAACAATCTCAGCTTACTTTGTTAGGTCTGGAGAGATAATAAAGAAAAATATCTTCATTGATTCTTAACAGCATATCAAAAAGTTAAAGTAGAGGAACATAAGGTTTCAGTGCCTGGACTGGCTAATCTGTTTTTAGACAGACTGGGAATTACTTCAGAGCAGGCTGTGTATATGACATAATAACTTTTGATTGGTGGAAATTGTGAGATAAAATCTAAAGCAAGCTTTGGTCAAGGGGGTGTTAGTCTTTGTAATTCAGGTGATTTGGCTGATTTGCATTTCTTTTGCAGAATACAAGTATCCCATAGCTAGAACCGGATTCTAAAACAGCTTTTTGTTTTCTCAGCCTTAATTCAGAGACAAGAAAGCATCCTGGTAAAGTGTCCACTTTTAATCATTGAGGGAAAATTGCCTTAGTTTTTAGTTCTCAGCCTTTTTCGCTTTTTAGTCACTTATCAGCCCAAGATGGCAATGACATCACCATCCCAGAGCATAATCTGTTTAAATCTGCTGAAATTTGTTTTTGGCTGTGTTGTGGGCATAGGAAAAGGCGAATGGTAGTCTTTCCAGCATCTTTCAGTATCAAACTATGATGTTCTGCTTGAAGATCATTTCTTGGATCTTTCGATGTAATATTGTGGATGCATCAACGTTGTAGACCCAAGAAAACACACTTGAGCACTCTACCCAGAAAAATACCAAAAGGGAGGATACGACCAAAATTGTGCTCATACCACAAACAGTAACTAAGTGTGCAAAAGCCCTGTTTTTTGTGAAAGTTTAAAGCCTAACTTCTAGCAAATCTTTTTTAGTATCATTATTGTTAAGCTAGATACCGGTATCTAGGTATGCTTTGTTAGAGGGTTTTATATTTTGACCACTTGAGTCACTGTTCTATTTTGCGTGTAGTGCTTTAGTCCAATTATGTAAGAAATTGTGTATCATTTGATACCACACTGTTATCAGATGAAGCTGGCCGTCATCCAAAGAAAAGCAAGTGTATACAAACTAATTATATATTGTGTGTATTTTAATCAAAAGGCAGGAATTGGATGCACAAAAATGGGTGACTAAAGTTCCAGAAGTAGAATTAAGGTCAGAAAATGTATAGATATCATGGATGAGTGGTTAGGCACGCTGCTGGTCATCTAGATTTAATCACAAATATGTGAAAGGAAAGAAAATAAACATAAAAGAGAAAACAAAAGTAAGCCAATTAAAATTTGGCGATGCTTGCCTCCAGTCACTTGGAACTTGTTTTCTAGGTAGCAGCTTTTTTCTTCAGGTACCATCTTGATGAACGGAGTTGGTAAATAGCTACAACTTCTCAGAAATTTCACTAGAAGTTTCTTAAGGGCCTAGATCTCAAGTGAAGATAATTTTTCATTGTTTGAACACAGATTAAATTTCCTTAGTTAGGAGAGAGAGATTTAAGTCTCCTTAAGCTGGAGTTTCACTATTTAGCTGTTGACAACTTCCAGAAATCACGTTTATGAAGCTGATGTGGAAATACTCTTTTGTTTAACCCAGAACATGAAAGTTTTGCTCCTGACTTTGAATTATAACAGTGGAATTATCTCTTAAAATATAACACATAATTAATTTATGGTGATGTGTGGTATGATACTCTAGGGATAAATACTGCTATATAAAGAGATACCGATGAAGATTTTAAGAGTTCTTGAAATCAAAATGTACATGGTGACTATCTTTGACAAGAGAATTGGAATTTGGTAACCAGAATGCATCTTTTGGCAGAAATATTCTTTAGCCGGTCTTTTAATAGGAAAATGGATATATAATTGAGATTTTCACAATTATTGTAATACATCGATACTCTTTATGTATATGTAATTAATTTGTAACAACTGAATTTATGTTTTTATTTTGGTCAGAATCAAAAACTTCTGAAAACTGCTAATTTTTCTTCACAGTCCAGATTTTATTCCAGAAATCAAGGTTCACATATCCAAATACCCACCTGACATCATCATTTTTGTATCTTGTAGACATCTGAAAATTTACTTACTACAAACTCAGCTTTTCATCCTGTACCATAAACCCGTTCACCTTTCTTGTTGTGTTTATATCTATTTTATTAGGGCAGTTTTAACCCTTATTGCCTTAGAAGCAAGCGTACAAAGAACTTTGAGCAAGCAATGCCCTAGGAGCAAGGAATGGTTTGGAAAAAATTATTTGCATGTCACGTATCTGGTGTAAAGAATTCATTCAACATATACAAACACTCTTAAAATTCAACGACTTCATAAGAGTATATATGGATGGTAAATAAGCATATAAAAGATTCTCAATCTCATAAGCTTTCAAAGAGATACAAATTAACACAAAAATGAAATACCACTACACACTCATTAAAACAGTTAATTTTTTTAAATATAAAAATATAAAACACTGAAAATATCAAATGATAATTCAATGGGGAGGAATGGTTATTCTCATTGCTGATAAGACTATAAATAGTTACAGCTACCTTGGAAGACATTTTGGTAATTTCTTATAATGTGGAACAAACACTTGCCATAGACCTACTAACCTTAGTGTTAGATATTTATCCAAATGAATTGAAAACTTCATGTGGACATAAAATCTGAAATATATACTATTATAAATAAAGGAGGTATGATATATATTCATAATTGTCAAAATCTGGAAATATGAGGAATAATGAAATACAAGGAGAATATCATGAATGGGGGCTGCTGAATTAATGCTGAAAAACAACTATTTTAAGAGTAAAGAGTTATTGTAACAGTTTTGGTAGACAAAAAGCACTACTAATAGGTGATAATGTATTTGGTACAATCTTTTCCCACAGGGCTACAGGATAGCATTTTTGATACCATTTTACTTGTGTTTGATTGTAAAGTAAGTAGCTAAATGACCAGAAAGAGAAGTTATGTATAAGCAATGTAAGATAGCTAGAACGAGCCCCACACTACTGTACTCTCTATTATTTAACTATATAAACAACTAAGCTGGACAATTACAGGTTAATTTTAGGAAACACATTAACATCTATGTAGCTAAAAACTAGTTAAATATAATATGATGTATATTAAGATCATATTCCTACTTCAGTTGAAAAATTTTAACTTGTATCAAGAAAAAGATTTTAATATTCATTTAGTGACTGGAGAGCAAATATATTTATTAGGTTTAATGATTGGTGCAATAATAAGTAACTATACAAAACTGTTAGGCATTCAATTCAATGTGTTTTCATTCTTATGATCTCTTCTTGCGCATTTGAAAATTTCCTTCGTTCTTTAACTTTGTGATGAATGGAGCCACTTTTAATATTGATACAAAAATTTTACATTTTGGAATATCTCCTCTACCATTTCTAAATTAAGAACACATATTGAAGTGTATTAATTATAGGTAATGGTAGGTCTATTTTTGTAGCTTACTCAGAGAGAATAAATTAAATTGACTGCCATCCTCAAATAAAAGAATATAGAATTAGTCACTGTAATTTAAATATGACAAATCTGAAAACCTTTTTTCCAAATAGTATTAACATTTATCATGAAAAATTACATGTTAGTAATTTCTAAAAGTTCATATTTCACTGTGTAAATTAATTCACTTAGCTATACTGGGTTACACAGAGGACAGAGAAAGTGTATCTGCTGTTACTTTCAGATATTGTCAAAATCCTATAAATTTGTACTGTTTCCTGTATAACTGACTACTTTTTTCTAGGGTGCTACAAAAAGTGTTTGGCAAATGAATAAATGTTCCCATTCAGAAGAGCTAATTTTCTATTTTAATATTTTGTTATGTTAGCTTCATACGAAAAAAATAAAACCACCCTGAAGCGTTTTCTAATATTCTTCATTTTCAGGCAATAAGTAAGGAAAAAAAGTCAGAACTGTTTTTTGTTCATTTCGCACTCCCTCCTCGGTCTACTCCCACATCCCACCCCCGCAGCCCTTCCACCTGGTTTCTGTGGTGGGACCCAAAACCCGGCCTGCTAAGGAGTCCAAGACTCAGCTCTATATTGTGACCAACTTCCCTTTTCATTTCTCGGGTCCTATGTCCTGTGGTAGCTACATTTTTTTTGTTTTGTTTTTGAAAGAAATGTTAAGAGGTTTATATGGAACACTGATATATTGATGGAATATCTTTCATTTGTTTAATGTCTTCTGTAGACTGTGGCTCATTTATTTTCTTAACAGATATTAACAAAGTTTATCAACTCCATGATATACACCACAGAAAAATGTATATCAATTGAATATAGCTAACAACAGAAGTACCTTAGCAAGATTTACCATGAATAGTTTGTTTCTTAACCTTTTATTTATTAATTAAAGCACTCATTTATTCAATTTATTGCTATCTGCAGAATGCAAATTCTTAAGTTCTGTTTAAATCACAGTATTAATTTGGGAATGAAGGGTAAGCGAGACCTATATTAAATCTAGAATTGTCTTTTATTAAAATATAGTGTTTTTTGCATAGGAGTACTTATGAAGAATATTGAAGAATATAATATAATAAGTTACCTAAACTAAGTCGCAAATAATCACACTGTAACATTTAGTGTTGGAAATGTAGTAATGTCAAGAAACTATATTGCTACTTGAGAGTAAACATTTAAAATTTAACCTTCATTTCCTGGTAAAATTCTCTGTAAATGTCATTATCAAGCTTTGTAATTTTTAGGTTTTCTCTCTCTCTCGCTCTTGTTCGCTCTCTCTCTCCCCCTATCCCCATTATCCCTCTACCTTTTTTTTCTTTACTTTTGAGACAAGGTCTCTCTATATTACTCAGGTTGGGCTCAAACTTGCAATTCGCCTACCTCTTCCTCCAAAGCAGCTAGGATTACAGGCTTGCACATAGCACCTGGTTCATCTATTCCGTCTTGAATGTACTGTCAGGCATAGAAAAACAATCTTAATAATAGAAGGAGCAAAACTGTCCCTGATTTTAATGACAGTTTACCTGCATTTTCAAAATTATTTTACATTGCCATAGGAGCATATGTCTATGTTCTAAAATAACGTCTTCCATTTTAGCCTTACTAGGAAAGGGTATAAAGTGGTATTAAATAATTTTGGTGACTAGTTTAACCTATCAAGGAAACGGATACGTTTTACACTTTATAAGCTAATGATGACAAGCAACACGTTTATCATTGCATAATTATATCTTTCCATTTCTACTTAAATAAAATTTACATACTTTCTATTTTAAAAAATATGTTTATATTTTTTAATTGATATAGATTAGATACTCATGGGGTACAGTGTGAAATCTCAGTATGTGTATACCTGTGTAACGATCAAATCCAGGTGATTGACATATTGATCAGGCTAGATAGTTATCATTTCTTTGAATTAGAAACCTAGTTTTTTTTTAATAATTCAGTTCATTATTGTCAACCATATTCATCCTGCCATGCTAAAAAATGTTAGTGAGATTTTCCTTTGTGAGCACGAGTGGCATATTGATCTTACTATCATTATAATACCCTGTGCTATGAAAAAGTTATGGAAACCTTTACTGATTCAGTAATTTCTCATTACTGGAAATCTTCAAGGCCAATAGAAATTTTAATAAAAATTAGACACTCTATTCAGTGGCAATGTGCAGATTTCACATTTATCAGTATCATGAATCTTGAACCAAAAGACCGGATTTATAGAGCTCTCATAGGTAGCGTTTAGTTGTTTTAATGTGGAGGAGGAGATGGACAGATAAATGTTCTTTTTGTAGCTATGGAAGCAAAGGAATATTGAACAACTTTATTGCCATTAACGTTTCTGAACATGCTAATTTTATGTTAGGCAACTGGGTGACAGATGGATAGCAGAAAGACAAATGTTTAAAATCATACATAAATATTGTTGTGAAATAGGAAAGGGTAAAATAAAACACTAGAAGTAAGTAATGAAAAGAGACCCAAGAGATAAGTCAATTTGTGTGCCCTACAAATATCCTTCAGTTCTTTATTTTTTATTTCCAAAAAATACCCTCTTTATTTGTCATTTCTGAGCCCAAAATCAATTAATTTTAAATAGCATAATTATTCATGTGACTATAACATAGGAAATACGTTATACTACAAAAAAAAAAGAGAAAGAAATGGCTTCCCAATAATAGTCTTGTATTTAAAATCAAACAAGATTCTCAACTTTTGCCTTTATATCAAACCAAGCTTTGTACATTTATTTGTCTTTTTTTCGCTAAACTTCTGGATCAAAATTTTTTTTTTTTGGATCAAAATTTTTTTTCATTTAAAAAATAGTATTTCACATATATTTTCCTTGATTGAAAAATAAACGAGTGAAACTTCAGATTGACAATGCAGTGTAGTTATTTACTTTTCTTGTTATCCTTTGAATTTCACGAGTAACAGGTGGCTTATGAGATGGGTAGAGATCACTTTTAAATTCAAGGAAATCTATTTGGAGTACCAACAACATGCAGGCATTGTGCTTATGTTTGGAAAATGCCATCCTACCCTGCCTGACAATAAAATATTTTACAGTGAAAGAGTTTAGAGTAGGGGAGAAGTGTTTTACTATACTCACCAAATGGATAAATAAGTGAATCCATTTATAAGTACAGATGCTTTTTGGTTGATGATGAGGTTATGGTCTGATAGACCGACCATAGGAAGCAGGAAATACTGTAGGTTAAAATGTATTTATTGCATCCAATTTGTGAACATCAAAGCCTGCAGCATAGTAGCCCCTACAGCAAGTATTTACCCTCTTAATCAAGGGACTGACGGGAAGCCCCGCCTTGCTCCTCCCGCCCAGCATTGTGAACCAGTATCGTCCTGCACATCACTGGCCTGAAGAAAAGACTAAAATTCAGAATTCGAATTATTTTTTCTGCTCAATGTGTACGGAAAAGTCATGATTACTCAGTATAAACTGAGGACCCTCTGTCCTTAAAGAGAAAGCCCATTTATCATAAGTAATAAAAGATAATCCATAATTATGTCCATGTTACTTTTAAATGGAAAATTACTTTTTCCATGAAAAGATTGAGGAAGGACATGTTCTGAAAAGGTTTATAATTTTCTTAAGTAATCATTCAAAAGTGAAGAATATAAAACTGTGGAGCAAAGTAATATTATAATAAATTGTGAGTTTAAAATAGCACAGATGGAGAGGGGTCTGTGTTCTCCCCCATAGTTAACTGTGGTGTCCACTTAAATAAGAAATGCCCGGCTGACTGGTGATTGGTTTAGCACAGTTCTGCTGTGTCTTGATTGGCTTACCGAAGAGGGAAGACCCACCCTGGGTGTGCGTAGTACCAATAAGCTTGTAATCTGGATGGAATAAAGAGGTAAAGAAGAAGGAAGTCTTCTGCCTTTCTAGAGGGTCTGTGCTGGAAACCTTTGACAGTCAGTCTCCAAGCTTCCAGCACAGACCCTTCGGCTTTGTGATAAGGCCTCCGTGGGACTCTGCAGTGAGCTCTGGGCCTTGGACGTCTGACCAGCTCCTCCAGCTCTCCAGTGCACAGCGGGGCCCTTTGCACTCTTCCACACCTGCCTGTGCAGGTGTCCGTTGTAAGTCTATCTTGTAAGGCCCATACGTAGCATATATGTTGGATTATATCACATCTGTTCCCAGAGTGAACGCTAAGTGATGAACTTTTTCTCTTAGTGGCGAGGGATCCACTGGAGCAGAATGCCTAGACTGCGATCCTGGCTGAGGATCATTATTTATCAACAGCAGTATTATCTTGAAATCAATTGAAATTCTCCAGTTGGGATAAATAGGACATATGACAAGCACTAAGAAAACAGAGAGATACAAAATGGTTCAGGAAAATCTTGTTTGAAAGAGTAAAATGAGTACATTGACATAAAGATCCTAGACAAAATGTTGGTATATGAAAGGTATTTAAATTAACACAAATTATATTATAAATATTAGTTAAATAAAACTGTGTACTACTTCTTTCCAATAGAGATTGTGCTTTTTCAGTTTTTTTTTAATTTGACCATGTCTGACTAACAAGGATCTCAATTTTAAATACTCATAGGGTAAGACGAGCCACAGTATTAAGTAGTGTTAGAGATGTTTCCTCCCTTTTTTTATTCAGAAAACATTTTAAATCTATTGGGAGTTTTATAGTTTTTGTTTCTTCTAGAAGTAGAGAAATCAATTTACTTTGGGAAGCAAAAGGCTTGGTGGACAGACTGTTAGGTTTGAATGTTCCATTTAGTTACATACATGTAAAATAAATACCTGCTCACTTTTCTGAATAAGATCAGACTTCATTGCAAGAAAGTCTTCTGCTTCGGGTCACATTGTTGAATGTTCAACTTACAAATAGATATTGAGCTTTTCTGGTTAAACTGTGTTGAATGTAATGCTAATTGAACTTCACATTATACTGTCTTTCATGGAAAACTGTTTTTCAAACCTGGAGTTGGTGCATTGTTGTTTGACCAAGGAGTTTGGGTGCTTGGATTATACATATCTGTCTACTGAGCAAGGAGCTTGGTCAGACCTTAGGAAAGACTCCAGAGCAACATCTGAGCCCATATCTTCGTTAACACTGAAGAGAAAAGATGGTGAAAGGACCAGTGGTTGATTTGGTGCTATGCTACCAGACTGAGGTGTTAGTTTCCATTTCAGATCTTAATTGGGACCATTTAGTTAAAAGTTGAGGTCATTGGTTGACTTCCTGTGTGTTTTGTTTTGATAATTTCCCTCTGTTATAAAATTTTAAAAAAGGAAAAGAAAAAAAGAAATGGACAATAAAGTACTAAAAGCAGATATTAATCAGAAACTCACAATGAGGAAAAAGGGACCTCAGTGTAGAACTGGGCTCCCTTCTGAATACAGAAGGACAAGTCGGGTGTATGATTGGAGAGCAGTTTGGTGGTGGACGTCGGTGGATGGAAATTTACTAATAGGAAACACTGGAAGTACAGGAGAACTTGGCAAAACTGCCCTCACAGGATTCTTGCCAAGAATAAACAAGGTGATTAGATATCACCTGGAGGACTGTGGGGATGAGGGAGTCAATCCTATACTGAAGTGGTTCAGATAGCAAGGGTGGGTTCTTTCCAAACTTACTCAGGTTTTTCTTAAAACATCAAATAAAGACAGACGAAGAAGATCTAAGTTTGGAGGGCTAAGAGGAGACCTACGAGGGTGAAAGCTAGGAGAAAATTTTTGCTTTGACCATGAAAGAATATGTTGAAGAAATATTTCCTATGGGCACCTCAACCTCAGAAGGTCCATTATGACAGTGTGACTTCGTAACGGTTACTTCCACCGGTATGGTGTTTCCAGGCATTGACCCAGGTACCGAAATTCTCCATCTCAAGCACTGTGCAATTCTCCCCCTTTTGAAATGCAACCAGTAGAGGACTGCCGGGTGTCCAGTTAAGGACTGACCCTCTGTAATCCCACACTGTGTTGGAACACAGGCTAATCAGACCCTCAGCGCTTCCTCCATTGACTCTATAAACTGGGCTGTCTTTTTGATACCTTGAAGCCCTTCTGAAATTAAAAAAAAAAATTACCAATAGACAGCCATAGCGAATCTTGTGCAGAACTAATTTTGTTTTTATAGTTCACAGCAGTACTATTTATACTAACCCAAACCTAGCAAAACCATGTGCTTATCAGCTGGAGGAGGAATAGAGAACGGAGATATAAATCAGCTGTAGCACTACAATGAATGAATGGATAAACAATCAAATACAATGATATAAAACAACAAGAACACCGGAATTGTTACTGATGGATCTCACAAACACAATGCTGACCAAAAGAAGCCAGACACAAACCAACACATACTGTATAGTTGCATTTACATAAAGTGCATGCACCATCATATCTGTGTTAGCACATTCAAAGTCAGGCTTCTAGTTACCTTACTGGGGCATAGTGATTGAAAGACAGCAACAGGTTAGCTTCTGGCAATATATTTCTTGGTTAGGGTGCTAGAGAGACCCAGAATATTTTGAATATTTTGTGAAGGTTCAATGAGATACAAATTGATATTTATCCATTTTTCTGTTTAAATGTTCATATTATAATTATAAAAAAGTCCTTAAATTATTATCTTCTTTTATTGTCATAAGCTAAAAGTCCTGTATATGTCTCCAGATAACCTAGTATGAAATAAAATAACTTGATTAGAAAATGTTTGAAGCATTATTAATTTCCTCTCCATATGAAAAAATAACTTAGATTTATATAAAAATACTATCAGTGTTAGTGATTGAGAGCCAAGAGAAGGTTATTGTAAAACGCATTCACAATTCAATTCATTTAAATACTACTTCAAAAATGTCTATTTTCCGTGAAGAATGAGTCAGGTGAAAATAGATGTGTTTTTAATCTACTAACACATTTAAAAATACTAACATATTTTTTCCTGTAGGCACATTCACAATAAAACTTCTCAATATCTACACTGAACAAAAACAGCATATAAAAATTGTAGGGCGGTTCAAGATCTTGGGCCAAAATAGGTTACATAAACAAAATTCAGAAATGGAGACACTTATTCTTCTTAGCAGTAGAATGTTACTTTGCAGGTCTGTCACTTTCCAAGAGTATTGTGTGGAAGGCCTTGCTGAGGAACAGCTCTGAATCGTCTTCCTGTGTGGCCATGAATATTTTGTCTCCAAGACAACCGGTCGCTAACGTACATTTATCTATCACGTAATTCATAAAATCTTGCCTGCATATACAGCTTTTCAAGGTTTTTTGAGTGATTTCAAATAAACACTCAATTTTTACTTGCTATGTGCATTTCTGGGGGCATGGGAAGGGTAAAGTTGAATGTAACTCTAAATGACAGTGCATTTTAAAGCTTTAAAATTATTATCATAAAAGTGCTATTGTAAAAGTTAACTAGAAACAGCAAGAAATGTTACTTCTGTTTGTACTCATCTATGGACTCCTAATTTTTTTGTTTATGTGATTGAGTTTTTTATTTGATTGAGCTTTTCAATTTTATAATTTTACTATCAATCATTGTCCATTATGAAGTAAAGCAGCTGTTTATATTGCCACAAGTACTTACTATTTTGAAATGAAAGAATTATTTTCTGGACTTTAGTAGTATTAGAAAATGAATTGAAGTGCGATCTTATTTTATTGTATTAAAAACCAGGGACCTGAAAATCCTGTGCATAAAAATGCCCAAAAACTGCTGTAAAAAATCCTTATAAGATATCTGTGTAACCACAAAGATCCACCAGTGTCTTTTGCCCCTTTGTCAAAAATCATATAGATGGATGTGCCCGAGGTTGCCTTTGCTTCCTCTGTTCTGTTCCACGGATCTACCAGCCTGTTTTTATGCCAGTACCACACAGTTATAATCACAGAAATCAGAGATTGTGGTGCCTCCTGCTTTGCTTTTGTTACCCAGGATTGCTTTTGCTTTTCTAAGTCTCTTCCTGTTTCATAGGACGCATTTGTAGGCAAATGGATGCAACTTGGAATATAAAATTACATGCAATAAATCAGACACTCAAGGCTAAATATCTCATTATTTTCCTTAAATAGATAAATAGGCAGTAGGGAGAATTTCAAATAAATGAATAAATGCTGAAGTACCTCTCCTATTGTTTCAAAATATTTAACATAAATGCTAATTTGTTTCACTGGTCATATTGCTTGCTTCTTCTTTGCAAGAGAGAATCATGTTTTGTCTATGAGTTGTACTGAGTAACAATTTGTCCATTCTTTTAAGATCATGATGTTATTCTCAATTATTTTGTTGTGAGATTTTGTTTCATTTTTTTCACAGAAGTAAGATGAGTGTTTTTATATTTTCTTTATTAATATCTACTTGTATTACAGTAAGAAAATGTAAATGATAAAGATGAGGAACATCTATCCACATAAAAGAGTTAAGGAATGAGAAAAAGTAAAATAAAAACACTTTTATACTTAATTTATCTAAGAGATAACAGTACGTCTAAAGTGTTCATACAACAATGTAATCCATGAGTGCAGCATAAGGATAAAATGATGACATCGGCGCTAGAAGTAGCAAGTTAACACAGTGTCAGAATTCAAGAGGAAAATGGGTGAAACTGTAAGGAGAACCAAGACAGATACAGTATTTTTGTTAGCAACCTACATAACCTCTCTCAATAAAAGACAGATCCCGCAGGTGGAAAATTATGAAAGATTTACATGTAAAAATTCACTTGTGTTAGTACATAATTTTACAATAAGATTCAACAATTGCACTGCTTGGTATTTACCCCAGTGAGTCACACAGTTACATCCACAGGGAAACGTCACACGAATATTTTTTTTTTAACGAGGCATATTCACAATTGTGAAAATATGAAAACAACAATGTTTTTCTTCAGTATGTGGATAAATGGTGATACATCCAGACAAGTTTATATAATGATTTGAAATACAAAAGGATTAATGAAGCGATACAGAGATTTAATGAAAGTATAAATGTATATTACTAAGTGAAGAAAACCAACCTGGAAAAGCTACATGCTCTATGACTACAACTAAGTGACAGTCTATAAAGGGAAAAACTATGGAATCATCAGAAAGAGACTGTCAGGAGCTTGGGGGAAGAAGGGGGAAGAAGGTGGAACACAGGTAAACTTTAGAGCCATGAAACTATCCTACATTATATTACATGGATAGCATATGCAATTATATATTTGTCAAAATCCATGGAGCTTACAACATAAAGACTGTACTGTAAGACAAATCATGTGCTGTAGCTGAAAATAATGTGTCAATATGTGTCACTGGAAACACACCACACTGTTGTAGGAATTGGAGTGAGGGGAAATGGTGTACTTTTGTGTGGTTTCAGATAGGCAGTTACAGGGCAACACTGTATTTTTTGCTCAATTTTTTTATGAATATTAAACTGCTCTAATTTTTTTCTATAAAAAAAATAAAAAACAATAACAATAGCCATAACCACACATGTGGCTTTAAAATTCATCTTAAGTACAATATTGAAACAAAAATGAGTGAGATGTATGACTTTGAAACTGTGACCTTTACACTCTTCCATATACTTTTATTATTTCCTCTTCTGTAAAAAAGAAACTTAGTGTTTCACATTTTATAGTTATGAGTCTTTGCAGATGGGTAAATACTCTTTCCCCAGCTTTGTTTTTCTGGACATTCCTTTATTGTCATGGGAGTAATAGTCATCAACAGTATCAGTTAAGTGTGTGATGTACTGGGAATCACTAATGATGTGATACGCCAGTGTGAGTGATGAATTGGGCTGGGGAAAAGTGGCAAATTGACATTGGGACCTGCAGTGGCCCTGAGCTCTGGAATTGTTTGCATTTGGTCAACCAGAAGATGACCTTTAAGTACTTGTTAATAAAGTTTGCCTTGCCTCTCCTGATCTCTGTTTTTTTAAAATGAAACAGTACTAGTATCTTAGATTTGCTAGTTAAATGAAATTACCTGCATTCATCTCCAGAAATTTCAATATACAATCACATCTGAACAATCCACAGAACAAGAAAAAGACACCATCCAGGGAATGCTTTCTTAGCTTTTTATTTTTGTTTAAAATGATGCTGATAACAGATGAGTGTGCTGGATCCTGTCAGACACCATTCAGAGAATTTTCTCCTAGAGACAAACATACTCTTTCTGCAGTAGTGTTTGCAAACCAGTACTAAAAATAAAACTAACTAGCAATAACTGACAGTTGTATCCCTGAAGAGTTAGTGGATTTCAGTGGGTCCACCCTTCCTTGCTAAATATTTAAAATGTTGTTTTGATAATAAATTCTTCAAATCAAAGGAAGCAGTGGGTACCAGCTTCTGTTTTATTTTGGGCCTTACATTATTAAAGACATGCACTGTGGAGCTGGCAAGCCTATAATAAGAAGGACTTTGCTTAAATTTTGTGAGGTAATCATTTAATAGACTAAATATCCAGCTTAACGCCACAGGCTCAAATTACATAATAGCTTATGTTCGTTAGATGAAAGTTACTTTTAAAAAAAGAGAACAATTGTTAGATGATTAGGTATACAAAAAAGTATAAAAAGGAAGAGAAAATACAATTAGCTATGATCATACTGCTAGGATACAATTCTGTTATCAATTACTATCATCTGGAGCTTAATCCTACCTGATAAAATAGAATATTTTTAGTCAAGATTTCTTTGAATTCAATTTTTTAATCTAAAAGTATTTTAGAGCTCTGATAAAACAACAGTGTAAAACATTAAAAGGTTTGTTACCAATAGGGAATATAATACAATTTGTTAAATGATCAGGTGCTTTGGTGGAAGGACTATTTTTCTACATAAAAATCTGTGGGCCTTTCTTATCATTTTCTAGATGGAACATTTTATCTAGGTTTCTATGTATAATCACAGCTAGTATATTCACAGACATGCAATTCATTACAAAGTAATAGAGTTAAGCGTGCGTTAATAAGAAATTATAAAGTTTCGTGTAAAAAAAGGAACAGACTTGCATGTTATGAATTTTTTTTGGTCAAGGCAGTGTGCTGTCTAACTTGGATGCACTGTATGATATTTGAGTGTACATTTTATTCAGTCATAAAAGAGAGATGATGGAAAGATAGGCTCCTTTTTGTGTCCTCAATTTGTTGAAATTGCTATTAACTTGTTCAGTAATATAATGGTCAACATTTTACAATTATTGAAATAAGAAAATAATAATCTGAAACGTAAAAATGCCTAGATTTGGTCAGTATAGCTGCAGAAAGTGTTTTAATGTTTCTCCTAGTGTCCTGTCATAGATTACAGTGAAGCAAATACTGGTCTATGTGTGTATCTGACTACTCCCACCTACGTCCGTCCTATCTGCAAGACATGTCCAGCAGCATTACTGCTCTTGCTGGGCACCAGTGCGGGTCGAGGAGTCTAATGCTAAGCTCATCATCATTTCAGGGCCGTTAAACAGCTAGCAGGCCCTCCCTGAGGTTGAGACTAGCACGCGGCAATTGTTTTCATCAGAGTCTTTTCTGTTCCGCTTTTTAAATAATTTCACTGATAGTTCCATCTTTCAGTTTTATCAAAAAGGAATGCAGCGACCATTCTACTTTGGTAGAACGCTGTGAACTAAGATAGCTGTTGAGTGCAATCCCGAACTACACGGGGCTGGCGTCAGGATCGGAAGTTGACAGCCACACGTTGGGAGTGGCCGTATGATATCTCGGGGTCAAGGTCAGTGTTGTGGCAGACACGAGTGTTAAAAAAAAAAAACCTCAATTCATTATGTGTTAGTATGACTTATTGCATGTAGTATATCCAAACAGGACTTTTTGAAGATTTCTAGCTATATGTGAAAAAATGAACACTTGGTTAGAAATTCTCATTTGGTGAGAACTGAGAACTTTACACCATATCTTGCTATTTTCTGCTCCTCTGTCAATAACTGTGAGTGACAGATACCGAGAGAGAGAAAGACAAATGAAGACCCTTGACTTGTGTCTTATCTACAAGAAGGATTACACTAATTAAAAAAAGAAGAAGAAACTTTACTTGATTTAACTAATATGTAAGCTGTTATTTCCCTGCCCAAATCTCAGCATTAGACCTCTTTGCACATGTTGGAAACCTGAAGTTTAAAAACGAGAGTGAGTTCAGGCATTAAAAACTTTCATATACCTTGACATATATTTCATATTTTTGAGAGATGGTTCTTCAAATCATTTTCTAAAACAGAACAAATAGGTCTTCCTGATGCTAATCTAAGAAATATTCATTGCTTTTAATTAATCATAAACAGTTTACTTAATTTCCATTTAATGAAGCCTGAAAGCACCTGAAGATAAACGTTCAGTAAAGGAATTTAAAAAAAAATGTTTGTTTATTGTTCTTGAATATAGTACAGTAAACCTAGAACATTTTCTCAAAATTGATGAATACATAGACATGTAGATATAGGTATATAGGAGATGATAGATAGATAGATAGATAGATAGATAGATAGATAGATGTGAACAGAGGGAAATTATTCTAGGTTTTACAACAGTTGCAAATTTTACAACAGCTGTGAAACAATGTAAAAGATTAATCATGTGAATTATTAAGAAAAATGTAAGTAGAATGTAAATAAGAAATATTCCTTGACTTACAGCTAATATCTTTTTATTTTCTAGTAGAGTAGTAGGAATTAACCCCAATGTATCCTAATCTGGCTACATCCCTACCTCTTTATAATTTTTTTTTTTTTAATTTAGAGAGAAGGTCTTGCCAAGTCAGTAAACTGCCCAAATTGACTGGGTTTTGACTTGCAACCCTTCTGTCTCAGCCCCCCACAGTGCTCTCCTCTGCACTGTCCCTTTGCCATCGCATCCTGCTTTGGATCCAGCCAACTGCAGCCTGAAACTTCTACAGACTGTGAGTCAATCAACCTGTCCTCCTTTAAATTGTGGGTGTCTGGTGTTTTATCCCAGTGACAAAGAAAGTAACTAAGACAACCCTGAAATATCCTCAATTGATTCGTTCTGCAATGTGTGAATAAAAAGGTAGTCACCTTTAAAATAAATCCTTTCCCACAAAATGAGCCTGTAAATCAAAACACTGTAAGAACTAAAGCAATCTAATGCTAAATAATATAGAACCATGGCAGATTTGAATCTACCACATGAAATGTTGATTAATATTAAATCAGCTCCTCGTGAGTTAAAACATACAGTTGGAGCTGTAGGATCTTCAAATTACTTTTTCTGCCTTTTTTTTTTTTGTGGGGGGAGGGTGCTGGGGCTGGAACTCAGGGCCTTGTGCTTTCTAGGCAAGTACTCCACCACTGAGCTAAATCCCCAAACCCTCTTTTTCTTTCAAGCCAATAAATCTTGTTAATTTGACTGGATGAAGAGTCTGCAGGACAGGTGATTGGATCATGTGGACACTACACTCACTAGTGGATTATCCATTGATGTCTACAGCTGAATGTGGTGTTAGGAGGTGGGGACAGTTAGAGGCGGGTCACTAGGGCTTTGTCTTTACAGGGTACATCTCTCACTGGGGCTACTCCCCTGTGCTCTGCTTCCCACCAGAAATAAGTACCTTTGTTCTCTCACGATGTTCCTACCTTGGAGCTAACCAGCCTTGGACTGTGTTCTCTGAAACCATTTCCTCCTGTAAGTTGGGTGCTGTGTATTTTGTCCTAGCCACTGGTAAGCTGACCAATACATCCTCCTAGCATTCTAATTGCGGTCTGATATTGTTCCATACCACTAAAACAAAGCAATGTTTATTATTTTATTAATACATGTTTGCAATACATGCAGCTTACACATGCACTGTGGATACATGTGCATAATACGGCCTGATTCTTTTTTTAATCCTCTTCCCTCCCTACTCCCTCCCTCTTCCTCTAAATCCCCTTTTACCGTTTTTGTTCTTGTTGATATTATTAAATGTATCCATATTTACATTCACTGAGGTGATTATATTCCTGTACATGGTATATTTTTATTCTTCTTATTTCTCTACTCACCCTACAGCTTAGTCTCCAGGACCCCTTTCACTTTGCAAGATATCTATCCACTTGTATCCATCTATCCCTTATTGAGTTCTTTGTTTGTACTTTGCCTTAAAAACTTTTTTTATTCTCTCTGTTTTGGAAATTGGATTATTTCTACTGATCAGTTTTGCTGACTTTTTCTTCTTTCATCTCTGTATTGTTCTTAGGCACATCACATACCATTTCTACCTCTAATACAGCATTATTCATGTTTTGTCTTGAATTTCTGCCTGGCTCTTTCTGTAGTTTTTATTTCCCTGCTGAGATTTTCTTTTTACAAAAATATTTATAATATGTTGTACTATGCATCCTTGGGCATCCTTCGGTTACTAAAGTTTTTTAAATTCAACCAAAGTGTCCCCAGGAGTCAGTTTCCATTGTTTGATTTTTATGTGTCATTTACATTTTTGTTATTTTTTTTCCAGTACTGGAGATTGAACCCAGAGCCTTTATAATGCATTACCTCCCAACCCTTTCATTTATTAATTTATTTAATTTCAGTTTTTAATATATATATTTTGCGACAAGGTCTTGGTGAGTTGGTGAGCCTGGGATCGAACTGGTGAGCCTCTTACTATTAGATTCACAGAATTCTGGGCAGGCCTGAGCCACCATGCCCAGCTTTCCTGGTACTTACAAGTTTATACTTTCAAGTAGTCAAAGTTCTCTTGTCCTATACCATTTTCTTGGCAGGAGTTCAACATAAAACTTGGAGAGAACACAAACATGCACTCCAATTGCAGGTGTCTATCATGTATATGAAGAAGTTTATGTAATTATTATATACATATCTAGCCATAAAACAGGTGGCAAATTTTTGAACATTTAAAAACTTTATATAAGGAACTCTATCATGTATACCTGACTTATTTCACTTTATGTTACCTATTATGGATTTACTGATATTAATATGGTTGGTTGTAATTTTTACTTTGTTTTCTTCTATGTAACTGATGCCAAGAATCTGGGAAGTTTCTGAAATGTTACACTGCCTGCAAGCTTACAAATCGGGTTGCTACATTCTCACAGTTGCTATGAACATGAGACTCTGGGGTCAGAGAAAAAGAATGTTATTATTCTCAGCAGTACCAGAAGAGGCTGGAATGTCTCTGACATCTTCTTTTGCCTGTTTTCTAAGGCTCATTACTCCCAAGTCAATTCAGAGAATCCAAATGACCCCTGAGCACGCAGTGCGTTGTGTTACAGGAGAAGGATACCCAAGTTAGGGAACTTGCGTGTTTCAAAAGGACAGTAAAAATGCCTGATCTTTGTTCAGGCTTGCACTGTCTTCTGTTTCCTACATAAAAATCCTTGAAAAATATTATGAAACAAAGACAATCAGTGTCTTTCTCAGAAACAAACAAAAATATGGAGAATTTAAGAGAATTTCACTGTCAGATAGGATGGGAATAGTCTGCATTTTTCACATAATTTGTGATGATTACAAGGCACATAAATACATGAATCTTTGAGAACTTTGACAAAAAATCTGATTTAACTTTGTCTGTTCTATCTTACTCTGGAAATAATGGCTATCATCAAAACATCAAATAATAACAAGTGCTGACAAGGCTGCAGAGTAAAAGGAGAACTTCTACATTGTTGGTGGGAATGTAAAGTAGTAGAACCACTATGGAAATCTATATGAAGAGGCTTCAGAAAAATAAAAATAAAACTATAAATTACTTTTGAGTCAGCTATTCCACTTTTAGGTATCTTCCTGAAGAGGTAAAGACATCATATTATAGTCTCACATGCATATCCATGTTTAGAGCAACACAGCTCATGTTGGAAGGGGTCTATATGTCCATCAAAAGATGACTAGATAAAGAAAATGTGATATTTATACACAATGGAGCACTACTCTGGCATAAAGAAAGATAAATGAATCATTTGTAGGAAAGTGAATGCAACTCGAGACCATAATAACTGAAATAAGTCTGACACCAAACAAATATTGCATCGCTTCTCTTGTATGGGAAATTTAAAATATACAGGAATTATGGATCAAAATAAAAAAATAAGAAATAGGGAGCTAGATCTTTTGCATAAGGAAGTTGCATCAGTCAGTGCTTACAAAAAGAAACAAATGTAATGCTAGATACAAAAATACATAAGAATTCACAGCACTGGCTTACAGTGGCTGCCCATGGAATTGGCTGTAGAACAGAGCACACGGTCCTTCTGCACACTGAAGATATGAAGGCTTCTGTGAAGGGTCGCATAGAGCTCAGGGTCGCATCCCATGCGACACCACGTTAGGAGGCTCAGGGTCGCATCCCATACGACACCGTGTTAGGAGGCTGAAGGGTCTGCGATGGGAGGCTCAAGGGTCTGTGCAGAAAGGCGGAGCAATCTTCACCGGAGGCCAGGCGACGGAACCCAAGGTGAAAGTGCAGACTAGAGCTCCTCCCAAGCAAGAGAAGCGGGCCTCCCTTCTTCGTTTCACCTTTATACCATTCAGGAGACCAGGTGCCCTAGGACGGGGTCTCCACCTTCAGCCACACTGGGAACTATGCTGATCCAACTCAGTTGGGGTTTCTTACTCAAGTTAACACAATCAGTTACTATTACGAAAGTATACAGAGAGATGGAAGGAGTGAGAGGGAGGAATGGGGAAGGGGAGGAAAATAAAGAAATAAGATGTGTTATGTACATGCTCCTACTTCCCACGGTGAATGTAATCTTGTACTGCAAACGTGTACTAATTTTAAACATTTAAAAAGAAAAATAATAGCTTTGTGTTTATTATTATTTCCTGAGTCCTTTGGTTGAATTGTTTCTCTGAAAATAATCACTACCAACTACGTTCCCAATTTACGAACATTTGAGTTGCAAACTTTCACAGGTGTACTGTATAAGATTCACTCCGCGGGCTTATGAAGGAATCCAACTTACAAACAAGTTTTCCAGAATGGAACTCATTTGAAAGTCAGGAACTTGCTTATTTATTTTTGAAAATAATATCCAAAATTAATTCATTATAAGATGTTTGCTATTAAAGCCCATCTTCTTTGGGAAGTTACGTTTGTGTGTGTTCACATACATGTGCCTACATATATTTATACACATCTGACGTGCGTAGTTATTTTTGTGGTACATTATCTGTGGAGAGGAGTTGCATTTTTAAAGACTCACATTTTAGCTTCAATTGAAAAGAAAAGCTTAAATTCTTTTACCAAGTATTCATGTATAGAACTTTAATTTCAATCACAGGAAAATCAAAAGAAAGCTTTGGCACAAGTGAGCCCTCAGATTCCCAAGCAGTTTGGCCAAGATGAAAACAACTTTCCTGCTGGTGCTATTATCTGCGATAGCAAACCCTCCCCTCCTCGCCATGGGATGGAGACGGCCTGGGAGGGAGAGCAATCTGTCCCGTGGTGGCGGAGGCAATAAAAAACGGCAAGGGAAGACTCTCAGCATAAGAAAGAGGAAAAATACAGATGGGCCGAGCAATCTTGGACAACAAAAGGACCCCAAAACCCTAAATTTTGTTGTTTGTGTTTGTTCCAACTTTGCCGGCTTTTCTGTTTTCTTAGAGTTCCCATAGAGAGGAGACATCCACACAAAAAATGATCCTTTCAAAGCCACACAGAAACAAAATAGATATGAAAACAAAGAGACAGGAAGAAGAGAGAATTTAATTTACATTTGTGATGATGAGGTGCCAAGAAAATTTCCTTTTCTTTTACGTTTATGATTACTTGGAATGGCAATAATCTTGCTAAACATACTTTCCACGTGCTACCTCTCAGGAAATGGCCTTCTATTTAGTGTTCTACTCCAAGCTTTAAATAATGAAATTTTAGAGAATAAAAATAATTCTTGAGAGGGCTATTGAAGTGCTGTTTTAGAGTGAAAACTACCATTTTTCATTGAATATATATATTAGAAAATTGCATTTACACTGTCTCTGATCAGTGTACAAGTGCTCACATCTCTCTCTCTCTCTCTCTCTCTGTGTGTGTGTGTGTGTGTGTATGAATAGAGAGAAAGATTTACTTTTTTCTGTGTATGACATTCTACTATATCAAATTCCAACTTGGAAAGATTCATGTTGTTACAAGTGTTTTTAAAAAACTGTTTAAAATTATTATGCAAAGTGTAAGTTAAAATACAAACCTGAGAGTATATGCTCATTATGTGTTCCTGAAAATTCCCAACAATCAGAATTGTTTGGATGGTAGATAGAAGTAAACTTATGATATTTGATGCAACAAAATTGGAGGAGATAATTACCCAATTCATTTTATGCTACTGAAGAAAAAGATAGGATAGATTATCAAGAAGAGTGAATACACACACTGGAGGTTGAATAATAGTGAAATATGAGATTTTAGTATTTTCCTATATTATTTATTAACTAGAAAAAATAATTTTAGGGTATATGATCTCATTTGGGTCACAGTAAAATATTCATATATACTAATAAAGAGAAACAAGAAAGTATTAAGCAAAATAGTGCTTCCTTTTTATTTCTTCTTAATGGAAATGAATGGAGAGAACACATTTTCATTAATGCTTTAGTCTGTACAAGTGACTGAATCGAATGCCTTATCCCAAACTTCAAAACTAACATAATTATTTAAAGAGTTCTTATATTTAATATGATTCTTCTCTTTTATCTTCTGTTAGATATTTATTGCTTTTATTACTTTCTTATATTTTCATAAGAGTCTCTGTTCTACTTCTGAATATTAAAATTTGGAATTTGGGTCACCACTTGTAGTCCTTAGAGCTGTGTCCCAAGCATTTGACTGTTGGCCCAAACCTACCCGAATGGCTGAATTCTATCAAAAAGTGATTGATCACAGAGAGAGTGCATTCTTGTGTAGAACGGTATCTTCCCTAGAGGTATCTTTGCCATCAGTTTGCCTTTACACCTGAGAAACTGCAGCAGAATATGCCCCTGGTTTTATCAGACAAGCCTGGCTTTGAACATTTACACCATCCCTTATTTTTATTCTGTATTTTTGGACCCACTAATTATCACCAGTGGGCTTGAATTGCCACATTTAATTAAATATAGACAATGAGCCTTGAAGACATGTACATTTCACATGCCTAACATATGAGAACTTGGTCGCTGAATACAATTCCCCTAAAATTCTCTTATGAACTTAATCACGTGAGATATATGGGCCTGCTCTTGTGGTCATTAAAATTATATAACAAAGATGAGAAAATTGAGGCTTAGAAGTGAAACGACTTACCTAAGAAAACTCTCAGATGGAAAGGCACACTCCAAAGTCAGTTATATAACCTCAGAGACAATATTTTTCACTCTAGCACATTGTAAAAGGTACCTTAGGAAAGCATAATTTGTTTACAGTGGTAATAAATTGGTGAATATTATGCCAAATGATCGTGTCGAAGGCACACTGGGAGTGAAGTTTCCTTGTGGCTGATCACAGATGCTGTTGTGCCAGGCTGCAGGCTTGATACATGGAGGGCCTCCTGGAGCAGAGAATCTCACAAAACCCATCACGTAGAACCACTTTAAATGATTATATTTCTCCTTTCCTGCCATCCCACTTTCCAATTAGTTTCACTGGATACGTGCCCCTCTCCCCTCTATACCAATCTGTCCCTGGCCACTGGGCAAGGAACAGATATCAACAGAAGCTAATTCTAATTTAGCTAACAAATCCTTATTTCTAAACCCTCACTTTCAATTACTTTTGAGTTTGTGGGATTGAGTAAATAAAAGTCTGACAGATACTTATGAATAACAACAAACCAGTGCTGCATCTTGCCAGTAATGAATCTAAATTCTCAAATGATCAAATAGTTAAAGGGAAATGTGAGGTTAGTAAGGAAGTTGTTAGCATGAGACATGATAACACACTCAGCGTAAAGCCAAACCAGGGTCACATTTTAAAGCTATTGCTTTTATCTATTGAATTTTCAACCATGCTATGGAACTAAAGGAAAGAAACATCTGTAGACATTTAGTATTGAGTATTAAGGAACTAGGTAGAGAGATTACCAAATCAAGAAATGTGTGCTGTTGGTGCCATGTATATATTTCATTCTTGTCAATGTTTCAAAATTGCTTTTCAATTAAAGTGGTATCAAAAGTCTCCAGATTCAAAAGAGAGGTAGGCAGAGGAGAAAAGGTGAGGAGGAGGGAGAAAGAGAAACAGAGAGAGAGAGAGAGAGAGAGACAGAGACAGAGACAGAGCGAGACAGAGACAGAGACAAAGACTGATTTGCTAGTAGGTATTTACTACAACAATTGCTGGGGTTGGCATTTAGGAAACGTCCAAAGTGATGTTTAGAAGTCAAATATTTTAGTAAGGCATTTTCAACTGTTAGGGCAGAGAAAGTAAATTTAGGGGATTATTTCACTTTGACTGCAGAGAAGCTAATCTTAATCTTGTGTAAAAGCAGTGAACAGTGGGTCAGGAATTACTGGAATAGATATCTCACCTAAAATCTCTCGATTTTTATTATCTGACACTGGAAACTACACATACTGTTTCATGTATGGATTACCATTTTTGAGTCCACAGGTACGTACAAGTCATTGATCTGAACATATTTTCACTGTCCCCTTTCGGTGTCACTCTTCCCTTTGTGTTTTTCATTGTGTTTCATACGAGGTTTTTGGGTTTGAACCCAAAGCCTCATATATGCTAAGCAAGCACTCTCCCCCTGAGCTACATCCCCTCAATATCCTCTTTAAGTAGCTTAAATTATAAACGCCTTTTCATACACCCTCCACTCTTTTCCCCTAAATTCTCTGTATAATACGTATGTGCCAGCCAAAGCTGTATTTAAAATTTAATCCAAAAGAGCTAAAGACATCATGTGACAGGGGTACACGCATACAAATGTTTATGGCAGCACAGTTCGTAACAGTTAAATCTTGGAAGCAGCCTATATGTCCATCGACCGACAAATGGATAAAGAAAATATGGTATGTACAAATATCATGTACATAATAGAATACTACTTGAGTTTAAAGCAGAATCAGCTGAAGACATTTGTAAGAAAATAGATACATCTTGATAACATATTAAGTGAAGGAAACCAGGCACACAAGCTTGAATACTGTATGGTTTCTCTCATTTGATTAGTTCAAAGTAAAATTAAGAGCAAGGTAAAAGATTGATAAAAAGAAACAGAGAGATAGATCATTTGCAAATAGGAAGGGGATCAAGAAATGGGAGAGGGGGTATGAAAAGATTTAAGAAACATAATGTACATGTACCATCTATTCACAATGAATGTAATCATTAGATGCCACACACATCAAAATAATAACAATAACAACAGAAGAAAAAGGAGGATCTAGAGATGGAGAGAGGGAGGTATATGGGAATGGGGAGGGGAATAAAAAGAATCAAGATGTGTTAAGTATGTGTACCTACTCCCTAACATGAATGTAAACATCAAGTACTGGAAACATGTACTAATAAAACTTTAAAGATTAAAAAAAAACCTATCTCCTTCTAATCTATGCCTACACCTGTGCAACCAAATGTCATACAGAAAAATGTACTTTCATGCTGACTGTATCACTTAAAATACAAGACCTATATCCTCAGATTGACCATTATCACTGTCTTATAACTTTACTTTTAGCCACTGGTTCATTCAGTCTCTCTGTCTCACATATGGTGACTGTTTTAGTTACTTTTCTCTCGTTGTTGGGACAGAATACCCAACATCCAAAATTAGGGAAAGAAAGGTTTATTAGCTCACAGTCTGTAGAGGTTTCAGTCTATAGTCCGCTGGGTCCGAGGCAGGGTGGCATGGCTGAGCAGCATGGCAGACCGGCAGCAGAGTAAAGTGAGGAATGCAAGGAATGTATGCAAATAAGCAATGCAAACAAGCAGCTAATTAGCTTCTTCCTGTATCTTATATCTTATCTAGGCTACCTGTCCTTAGGGCGGGCAGCACTCCTACCCTTAATCCTAATACCCTTAATTTTAGTTTCATATCCTTGATCCCAGCAGAACCATGCCAAACCGATCAATGGATCAATTTAGTAACCACACACTCTAGATCCAGCTATCTCTTACCACATGAGGCTTTGGGGGGACATCTAGACACAAACCATAACACTACAGTATTCATAACTTGATTGATTACAAAAATTAACCACAGTTTCAGAATCTTTATGGGCAAAATACTTTAGTTCTAGATAGATTAATAGAAGCAGAATATGTAAGATTTCAGTTCTTTTCAGTAAACATGAAGAGAGTAAGGTACAGAATTATCTTAACAATGTGCTATGCATCTTTTTTTTTTTTTTTTTCAGTACTGGGGATCAAACTCAGGGCCTTGTACTTGCAAGGCAAGCACTCTACCACACTGAAAGCCATCAGATACTAAGTCTAATCCAGTAGCCACATTTAGTGTACTTGCTTCTAATAAATTCAGACTTCAACATATTTGGTCAACACATCTTTAGATTTTGTAAAAACATCATCATTAAATTTGGTGGAACTACAATTAGAAAAGTTATTTTCCCAAAAGAAACTATAGAATATTTGTCTAGTAATTGATAAATTATGAATTACTATTACTTTCACCTTTTATTTTCTACCCATAATATGACAATATAACGCAGGCTGCAATATCCATGGAGGAAAGTCACACTATATTATATTAATTAAAGAATCATGAATGCTGAAAACAGGATTTGAGAACAGTGTAAAACCCAAATCTGACAATATATTTGATTTTGTGGCTTTTGTATTAAACATGTGAAGAGAAAATATCACTGAAGTACATGATCTAATCCCTACTGCAGAATTTAATTCCTTACCAGATACTAAATTGACTGAACTGTTACATTTTTCTAGAGTATGTCAAACTGTGTAAATAAAATAGAAGATCTATATAACTGCAGCAAGGATGATTTTAGAATAATCCACTTATTTGAAATGATACATGAAGAAATTGCAAAATCTCCTCCAGTATCATTTAAAAATGAACAAGAACATAAATTAATACCTTGATGCTTCCTAAAGTAATTACTGTCATAGGGTAGAGTATCACACTAAGTAAGATAGTATATGAGCTACTATCTTATACTGTAAACAGTGCAACTTATTATTATATTAAAAAGCCTGCTGCAACTTATACAAATAACCTGACAGATCAATAAAAGGAGCAAACATATAGAGATTTAAAGAAAAATAATGTCTAGATGGCTAAATTCAGAAAGAAAACCATAGGGAATGATAGAATTGTAAGAACCACAAAGATGAATTCTGGCAAAAAATAGAACAGCCACACTGTAGCATCAATACAATCTGAATTGTCTTTTGCCAAAATCTGTCTTAGTTAGAAATCTATATAGAAATTGTCTTAACTTCATTTCTACCCAGAAGAATTTCGTTTGTACCCAGTCATTCATTTTGTAAGAGAAATCATGCCAGAGAATTTTATTAGAATTTCATCTTCCTTAATTGTGTACTCAGTATATTCAGATTCAACCAATCGCAGTTCCAAAAAACTAAGAATAATGACAGAAATTTGCCAAATACCATACTGAATCCACATGAGTGGAGGTAACTGCAGACACTCCTTCCAGGGGTCTTCACACTGCTTCACAGTCCCTCAATCTCTCTCCAGTATTGTTCTAGTAATTTTTGTCCCACATCACATCTCATTCATGTGCCACAGAGTTTGGTCTATGGTGGTTGCGTCTGTACTGTATATGTACAGCCTTATTCTTGGCATTCCTCAAATAAAACGGTATAACAACTTTTATTAGTCAGTTTCCCCTCTGCTTGACATGATACCCAACACCCACCACTTAAAGGAGGAGTTTAGTTGCACTCGTGTTTTAAAAGTATCCAGTTCATGATCAGCAGGCTGCAAGGCAGAAACATGGCAGAAAAGTGTGATACAGCAAAGTGGCTTAACTCATAAGTGCTTGGAAACAGCCTCTATATATTCATACAGTACACTCCTGATGCAATCAATAGAAGATATTCATGGGGTCCATCATGGATTTCTCTCACAAATTTGGATCTAGCTAATGTCTCTGTTTTCACTGATCTTATCATCAGGAGACAATGAGGTTCAATCCGTGATACAGGACCATGCCTCAAAAAGAGGTCTTTAATATTTACATTAGTTACATGGAAGACTTTCCAACCAAGAAATGTCAGTGATTCACCTTGATTATGATTGTTTTTTATTCTGGATATGAGCATGCATGTACGACTGACTGGCTGTGCCTTAGCTGGTTCAGTGGCTCATACAGTAGTGTACTAACAACTCAGAAGCTATTCTAACAATGTTATGGTGGCCACGAGATAGAGGGATTGAACATTCCCATAATAAGAGCCACTCTTTAGAAATACATGACTTAATACAGTAGAGGAAAAGTCTTTAGAATATATAGAGGAAACACCAGACTGGAGATGATATCTGGGATAATAGAATGCTGCACTCAAAATATTGAATATGACCAAAACCAACAGCCATCATATAATTCTTATCCCCACGCTGGTAGAATACATGAGTCTGAAAACCAAGGGATAGAGGTCCAAGCGACTTTTACTTTTAAAGTTTCCTTGGGCATATTTTTATCATCCCACTACTTTAAACTCAAGAAAGTCTGGTTTCCAAAGAGGATACATATAATCCGCTGAACATCTCTTGGTACTTCAATATCCAGTGCTAAATGGAAATGTGCAAATATGGCAACCACAGCCAGATAAAAACAGAGAGACCTCTCTCAGGTTGATGTAGGCCTGGGTAACCCCACCAGGGAAGCTACATTAATAGTGAAATACTACTCAATGTTGAGGGGAACAAAAAATGAGTGGTAAAGGAATGTATTCATCTATTTTTCTCCTGTTATAATGAAATATACGAAGGTGAGTGACTTATAACAAAGGAATTTATGTGGACTATGGTTGTGGTCCAGATTTCAGTGCCCACATATGATTATGGCCTTCTTGAAGGCAGGGTCCTGGGGAATTTGATCTTTCTCATCTCTCTCCCTCTTCTTAAAAAGCTGCCCATATTCAATCATGGGGGCCGTTCCCTGAAGCCTTTGTTTAATACTAATCACCTCTCGAGGGGCTTACATCTAAACACTCCATTTGGATTATTTCCATCTTCTAAATTCTTCACAATGGGGATTACATTTCAATACATAAACCTTTGAGAACACACAGAAACTCTATCCAATGCATAGCAGTCAGGGAATGGTGAGTAGAAGATGTTGTTTGGGGACTACCCATAGCATTTGAGTTTGCAGTTTTTATTACCTTAAAACTGATACTCCCAAATGTTTTAAACAGACAGAATCTTGGATAGTTTGTCTCTAGGTGTGGGGAATTTCATTTGCGTGTAAGGGCCAAAATGTTGTAGATGTTGATTTCTTTACTAGTTCCCCTTTTTCAGCTAGTGCTTTCATTCTTTTGTGGCTGCAAGTATGGTGCCTAATGGTTTGATCTTCTTGAAAAAAGCTTCCCTTGGGCAAAGGGGATTCATATCACCAGAGACACTTGGTAGGTCATGCATTTCACCAGTGAAGTAGCTACTGTCTGACAAACACAAAACTCTAACCCTCCAGAAAGAGTGTGGCACAAGGCTTTGGGGAGTCAATCTATAGAACGCTATCCCCATCTCAGGCAAGGATGGAGACCACATTGTTGTGTAGCTTGTTCACCTTTGAAACTTGCTAACTCTCTTAATAGTTTTTTTTTTCTTTGCCTGAACAGTACTTTTCCAAAGAATCATGTGCCTTTGAATTATTGTTGAATGTTTTTCTTCTACAGTAACTACCATAAGACAACAATAGTATGAATATAATCTCTTATATGCTACCATTATCATACGTAATGGAAAACAAAGGAAAAGATAATAACAAATAAATTTAACTTTGAGTGAATTAAGCTATTTTATGAATAGTGTATGATTTACAAAAGTGAATAATAAAGATTTTTTTCTGTACTTCCTGCAAAGACTACATGAGTCCACAGAAGCCGGTTCTGAATATTGCTAGTTTATTATATTGCTGAGAAAAAGGATATGCAAGTCAAGAAGCAGTAAGATCAGATGTCGAAAAATGTGAGTTTTGGATAATATTCCTTAAAACTAAAATTATGACAGAATGTGATTATTTAGTGTAAATAAACTGGTGTTTCACTTACAAATTTTACTTTTTAATTTGTCAACTTTTTGAGCCTTTTTATCTGAAATAGCGTGATGTAAAATCACTTATGGTTGAGACTTCTGGTATTGAGATTTTAATTTTCTCCTTTTTCTCCAAACTCTTTCTCAGTGAACATGAACTTAATATACCATTTAAGGGAAACAGACTTACATGGAGGCATGTGAACGCCAACAGCTGGTCTCCATGGCAGGGATTTTAGTTAGTTTCGCTGTCTTGCTGTTTTAAGAGCTATTGGAATGGTTCCTAATGTGACTACCTTGGCCTTGGTTCCCCATGTTTATTTCGAATGTATTTCATGAGAACTCAAATTTGAAACTGGAGAAAATCTACTTCCCAAATAATTATTTTAGGTATGAATTTCTCATTCTTCAAAACATTTTTCTAGATTTTTGATTCTTTAGTGCTGACAGAATTACTAAATATTTTTTGTGTCTTTTAAAGATATAACACCAACCAGAGAATAGTGAAATAGCCTCAGTCGTTACTCTGATAGTGTTTAAGATATTTAAAATTAAGATTTTGTAGAGGAAATGAAGTTATTGTGGAAATGAATTGTTCTACACTTAAAGTTGCATAAAGAAGCTAAAGCATATATTTTGTATTTGAAGGGCTTTAATGTGACTAATGATGTTATCAGTAGAAAAAAATGATAATCCAATTAGGCTATTTTAGCATTTTTTGAAATAAAATCTTTAATGTAAATCTCAATGCTTTATGCTCCACGTGTTTTTTAAATTACTTCCTGAGTCATATTGCCTCTTCCCGCAGTGCGTAATTCATTTATTCAGGTATTCACCTACTCAACATATAGACTATGAATATCTAATACAGTCAAGTCAAGTTTTATGGTCTATAAATACATTATAGAATACCATAGAAATAAATTTGTATTCTCCTGGGTTTCATTATTTACTGAAGAGAAGCAAAACAAGATTAATAGTAGAAATACTAATATTGCTTAAAAAATCACTGGAAAAATAGATTAAGAATAACCATAATTGGAAAGGAAAGGGATGTAATTTTAAGTAGTGTGGTCATATAAGTAATCTCTTTGCCTGGTATTAGAGTGAAAAGACCTAAAAACAATAAGGAAATGACCTCTGAAGATATTTGGAGAAACGCATTTAAATGCTAAAGTCCTGAGGAAAAGCTGTATCTGATGAGCTCACGGAAGAGCAGAGAGGTTAATAATGTTGGAACGGGGCCTGTTGGTGGAAGAGGGCAGACGCAGGGCCAGACGAAGTCAGGAGAAGATGAGAGTGTGCCGAGTACAAAATTACATGTGCTTCAGGAGTCGTTTGAAACATAGACTTCTACTATATTAATAGAGAATTAACACATAGATTTTAAGAATAATGAAATTAATTTAGCTGTGATTAACAGACTCAGTTTAGCTGGTAAGATGCAGATAGGTGAAAAGCGACTAAGACAGAGTGGGGAAAACATACAATTTTGCACTAAACAATTTGACATGGAATGAGAGATTAAAGTAGTGAGTGAAGGTGGGGAGAAGCAGTCCAATTCTGGAGACATTTTGAAAATGAAAGAAAGAATATTCTAAGTTTTGGTCTAAGCTGCTAATCGCATATTGTTACTATTTGTACTGGGCTTGGAAGTCTGTAAGAGTAATACGGTTGGCAATTAAACATCAGAAGCTCACTTAAGAATATGTTCAGTTTTTGAAATATTGGATTTAGTCAATTCTTATTAGATGATTCAACAGAATATACTGTACCGGTTAGAGTTCTCTAGAGGAACAGAATTGACAGAATATGTTTCTATCTCTATCTATCTATCTGATTTATGATTTATGAAGGCCAGCATGCAAGATGATCAGTGGAGGAGGCCACAACAGCCCACTGCATACTGGAGAGCTCAGAAAATCCAGTAACTGCTCAATCCAAGAACCAGAAGCCTCAGAACAGGAGGACTCAAGGATATAGCAGCACTCCAAGACTGAAGACCTGGAGGCTCCTTGGGGCGGCCCTGGTAGGAGTTTCAGTTGGAATGTGAAGAAACTGGAGTCTGATGTCCACAGGCAATACAGCACCCACTTGAGCAGAACAGAGCTCTTCAAATGCAGGGCCGCTTTCTTTTTTCCCTTTTATTTTATTCCACCCGGGGTATAAACCTGTCTGATGGTTCTACACACAGCTGGGGCGAGTTGCTCCCCCTCAGTGTACTGGTGTCCACGTCACTCATCTCTAGAAATGGTGCACAGACAACCCAGAAGTGCGCTTTGCTAGTATACTTGGCATTTCTTAATCTAGTCAAGTTAACGTATTACAATTAACGGTCACATATCCGGGGTTGGTGTTTGGTATATTGATCTACTACTCAGGAGGGAAGAGCCACCTGGAGGTATAAATTTAGGACCTCAGACCCATAACTGATAATTAATATTTTGAGGCTGAATGAGATAATCAAAAGAGACAATGTAGATAAGGAAGAGGTGTAATAACAGAGTCGTGGGAAACTCCAGTATTTAGAGAAATAAGAAAAGATCTGACAAATAAACTTGAGAAAACTACGAAGTTATCTAAGAAATCAAAGCCAGAAATTCCATTACAGACAAGCAGATATGGATCAAACCCAGGACCTTGTGTGTGCTACATACACGCTTTAACACTCGGTTACACCACATGCCCCAAAATTTAATACAACTTTTAATGGAATTCTGAAGGGAAACGTGCAAACCTGGTGCACTGGAAATTTAGAGAAGCAGTTTTACAGAAAATTGAACGGACATCAATATCCTGCTAATGTTTTCGAACATCCTCACCAGGAAAAAGTTTCTACAAAAAAAAAAAACAACAAAACCCAGAAACTCAGAAGCCAGAAAGCCACGAAACACCAAAAACGACTGAACAGACCACGAGAAAATTAAATCTTTAACAACAAGCCATAGAAAAACAAGAGGAAAAAAAAGAAAAATAAGAGATAATATAACATGAAAAATAAGTTACTGTCCTTAAAATCTAAAGAGGTCGTATACAAAGCACAGAGATTGAGAATGGCCTTATTAGTGTATACATGTAATCTCAGCATTCTAGAAGGCTGAGGCAGGAGGATTGCAAGTTTGAGCCCAGCTTGAACAATTTGGCTACCTAGGAGGATACCGTCTAAATAAATAAATAAACAAACAAATAAATAGATAAATAAATAAAAATAAAAATAAAAATAAAAATAAAAAATAAAAGTCTGGGGATGAAGCTGGGGATGTAACTAAGTGCAACAGCCCGGCCCTGTGTTCAATCTCCAGTATGGGGGAGCAGTGGAGGAGGGGTGGAGGGGAAGGGAAAAGAAAGGAGGGGAGGGGAAGGGAGAAGAGGAAGGAGAGAAGGAAGGAAGAAAGGAGAAGGAATTTGAAATATTGAGTTTTGTCCAAGAGAATTGTATGAACTGTTGTAGGAATTTAATTCATTCTAATTGTTTTGGAAGACAATTTGAAAATAATTATTAAAGTTTAACTAGAACAAATAAGTAAAGAGTTACACAGATCCAAGTTCCAAAACATTATTTTGAAAAGTAAAATATTAGAAAATAATATCTCAAAATTAGAAAAATGATTGATAGAAATATAATGCATCCATATGCTGGAAAACAAGAGCAAGCTTCTAATAATTTTGAACAACACCAGTTAATGTAAGAAAAAAAGAAAAGAAAAGGGTAAGATGATTACGAAGTTTTAATTTTTATTAGCACATGTTTGACATATTTAATGATTACATTCATAACGGGCAGCTGATACATGTGCGTAATATATTTTAATACTTTTATCATCTTCCCTCCTTCCCTTCCCCGCCTAACACCTTCCATTTCTCTCTCAGTCTCCATTCCTTTTGAAAAAGATCCATCTCCCTGTTTCCTCCTACAATGTTAAACATGCTCTCACTGGATTCTCATTTAAACCCTATTAGATTGGAATAAATATTACCCACTAAGGAACATAATTTTAAACAACTGTAAAAATTTTGCAATGATAAATGTAAGAACTCTAGATTTAAAGCCAGAAAATCTGACCAGTTAGATGGTTAGTATATGAGCATGATTTGGACAAAATAATGGATGAATTCTTTTTTCAGTTTGTGTGATAGAAAGAATGTATTCGGATGTTTGGTTAAGTGACTTGTAGTACAAATAGTAGGAAATCTGCATCTCCAGTGGGGAGGGGGCAGGGAGGAGGAGAGAGAGAGAGGGAATGTGCTAGAAAAATGGTAGGGGAGAGCACGGGTTGATGTTTTCATTATGGAGAAAATAACATATAAATTAGGAAAAATGTCCTCTTATATCATGTTTTCAAAATGATTCTGTTTGTTCCTTGTCCCCCTTTAGGATTGTAGAACAAGAAGGAAAAGTACATTATGGATCTGATACCATGTTTAGTATTTACTTGGATACGGCAACATGATGAAATTTTAACTAAACATTTCTATATTTCTAAATATTTATTTGAAAATTCCTTGAATTACTTCTGTAATTTTCTCCACATTTGTGTGTGTACAGCTAGAAAGCAGCACTGTTTTTTTGGAATTTGTATTTATGATACTGACTGAAAACTACTCCATATTGTATATCATCCGTCGTCCACACGTTATTACTATTTAAATTCTACTTAGTATTTATCTATATTTCTTTTAAAAAAACAAAATACAATCCCTATTGTATGATTTTTATTGCCCTTCTACCACTTTGTAGCTCTTCTATCACTACCTATGTGTCCACGGCATGTCTATATTCTGCATCTAGGATGAAGGCAATTTGAAGCTTGGGTTTTCTTTCCTAAACACTAAATTTAATTCCACTTAGCACTTTGGTCTAACTTTAAGAATTTTAACTTTCTAATGTAATTTAAACTATTTCAACTACTTGTCCAAAACTGAATTGTCCAATGAGAAAAGAAAGTTGAAAGATGGTGACATGAACTTAGGAAATATAAGTATTTGAAGAAAAATTTTATACTCTCTGAAGCTAGAAATAATAAATAAGGAATAATTAAGCATTTTTATGAAATAACATAGATGTGGCTACGATTATGCTAGCCTTTGCAAATTTTTGCTTAGTTGATGAAAAAAATACTTAGAATTTATAAACATATTCCACCTACACTATAAATGAAGATTTGTTGTGACTTTCTGCGATCAAGCATTAAATTGTAGGATCAAAAGTAAAGCCTAATTCACTTGGCTCTTAGTTTTCTGCTTTAATAATTATGTCATAAATTATGTTTTGATATTTTTGCACATCTCAACTGAGAAATATGATTTTTCACTAAAATTAATTTTAAAAATGCTCAGAGCTAGGCTAGAAATAACTGAATAAAAAGAAAATAAAGAAAGAAATCAAGAGCTGATGTTGATAGCATGAGCACACAGTGCAACTTTCAAATCCTGACGATATTCAGAGTTTGGAACTCAGCTATTAGTAATTTAACAAATGTATCTATATCTTTGTAAAAAAAAAGAAAGATGAATTAAAAATTCTCAGACACAGATAACATGCTTCTCATATTATCTATCAGAATGCAAGTGCTGAGTAGCAAAAAATTTATTCTATTCTACAAAAATCTATGCTCTTATCCAGGATAATAGTGATAACTGACAATGGTATCATAATGCTAAATTGAAGAACTACCCTGTTGTTTTAATTTTGTGAAAATGAACTCAAAATAATGGCTTTTTCCTATAATAAACAGATGGTAGACTATATCTCAAAGGGTTTTTCTGTTGAAATATCCAAAATAAGTACTGAATAATATCATTATCATTATACAAAACCAAAATTATGTGGGGATTTGGGTACGTGGAAGTACAGCAATGTAGTACTTACAAAAGCTTTTACTGAGTCAACTTGCATTCTTACAACATGAAAACAAAATCAGTGCTGCTTAAGAAAACATAAATGATGCTACGACTGAGGCAATCTTTACAATCGAGCTTGTGCAGTGACAAGAGGAAACGCAAGTCATTTTTATTTTGTTAGAAAATAGCTCAAAGGAAAAGATATTCTCTTCCTCTGAGACTTGCAATAACCTATAATGAGGGCAACAGGCATCCTGCAAGAAATATAACAGATGCAAATATGGCTACCTCACTTACACACAGCTTATAAAACAGATTAGTATCAGACTTTAATATTTACAACATATAGGGCATTTGACAGCGCAGGAGTTAAAACTGAAAGCAATATAGTATTGAGAATTTTGAAATTATTATTAATACTTTCCTTGTAGTATGTATCTTACTTTATTTAGGATTATAATTCTATCAATAGGAAGAAAGGGAACATATTTTGTCTGTTATAAAAATGACGATCGAGTAGTAAGCACTCAAAATACATATTTAGTATTCAAATTGAATTAAAATAGAGTAGAAAATATCAGAGTCTATTCATAAGCAGAAATCAATTTTTCAGTGTGTCTAACTTCAGAGGATCTTTAAGGTTATTCTAATAATAGTTTACCAAAAAGTATACAAACTGGATGAAAAAATAAAGGAGCTTTTGGTTTATACTGTTAAGCGACTGAGGCAACTAAGACATGGGATGAGTGTAGGAAGTAAAATCTAAGAGAAAATGGAAAATCATTTGTGCAAGACTCAAATTTATTTCTTCACTCTCAGCTAGGGCATTTGCCATTATTTGTGCTACAGAAACTCAGGCAGAACTATGTCACAGAAACCGAGTCTTAGAACTGCTACAAGAAGGCAGGAGGCCCAAATTAATATTTTTTACAAAAATAAAAATATCTTGGGAACTTATAAATGATGTCTATGAGACAAAAAGAGAAATATGACTTTATAGACAAAGATTTAAAACACAGAATAATTTTATGTTATCATTTGAACAAGTGTGAAAAGATAAATTTCTTGTAAAAGACTGAAATAAAAAAGCTTCAAAACATTTCAAACTTTTGAATACACACACAAAATCCAAGCTCAAATTATGTTTGTGCAGGATTGTGTGAAACATTTATGGAAGAAAAAAAATCAAGTTTAAGGAATATTCTTCTGCAGACTGTTAAAACAGGAAACATTCCCAAGCTTATTTTGTGATGTTAGCATATATCATATAATGAAATTTCACAAGAACATTATAAGAAAAGAAAACTATGCAGCAAATTCGCTGGTAAATTTAAATACAAAAATCTGAACAAAATATTAATAAAATCTAATGACATAAAAAACAGTTAATTTACAGAAAAAGTAGATTTATTTTAAAAGAGGAATATAGTTGAATATTTAAAATCAAATAATATTTTTAAGTTAACATAATAAAGAAAATAGGTCATTAAAATAATAGATGAAAAAAATATTTTTTGCATATCAATATCTATTCATAATGAAATATCTTAGCAAACTGGAAGCAAGTCTTAGTCAGACCAGAAAATATTGGCTCACAGTTTTAGAGGTTTCAGTCCCTGGTCTGTTGGCCAGTGACTTGGGCCTGTGGGAGCACATAACAGCAGAATCTCATGGCAGAGCAAACCTGCTCACCTGGTGGGTGGGAATTGAAACAGAAAGAGGAAGCAGCTGGCATCCTACCTTCCCTTTCAATGCTGTGTCCCCAGTAACCTAAGACCTCCCAGTAGACTCCATTTCCTGAAGGCTCCACAGCCTCCCAATAGCACCACTTGAGATAATGAACCTTTAATAAGCACGGAGGCTGTTGAGGGCCATTTCAGATCCAAACTATAGCAAAGAGGGATGAAATTTTTCTAACCTGCTAACCAGTGTTTAAAAATCTTTCTGGTAACTTTCTAAATAATTGAAAAAAATATTTATTTTTCCCTAATTTGGAAAGTAGTAAGAATACCTACTTTCACTATTTCTATTAAACATTGGACTTAAAAGTCTGGGGACTTGTGTGCGTAGGTATTTATGTAATGTACATCATGTGCCTCTGTCTATAACAGGACTATATAAAATGTAAAGATGATTTATTGTTTACAGGGAAACTAGCAATCGATGAATCATGATAATGATTAAATTAACCAAGGCTGCCAGATTCACTATCAATATAGAAAATCAGTTTTTCAGGCACCATTTATGGAACAGATGGTCTTTTCTTCTTATTACTTTTGCTGAAAATCAGTTGGCTGTAAGTGCCTGCATTTATTTCTCAGTTCTCCATTATGTTCGCCTGGCCTGTGCATCTGCCTTAGTGTTAGTTCCATGATGTCCTGGTTACTGTAGCTTTGTAGTATATTTTGAAGTTAGATACTGCAATGTCTCCAGTTTTACTCTTTTTCACTCAGGATTGCTTGGGCTATTTGGGATCTTTTGTGCTTCCATATAAAATTTAGGAGTTTAGACCTTTTCTATTTCAGCTTCTTATATAGATGGATGTACATTTTATACACAACAGTTCCTTTTCTAGTTATTTATGCATAAATGTTTAAATATATCTTACACAACATAATGACTAAACACTGGAATGTCCCTGTTCTCTTCAAGAAGAGAAGGCATATTGTTATGCAGCAGTACTACTCACCAGTAAAAAAGGCATTAACTTTTGACTAAGTAGCAAAACAAATGAAGGTCAAATGTATTAAGCTAAGATGCAGAGGCCAGCAACAAGAGAAAATACAGAACATGGGTCTATGGGAAACTCTAAAAAAGATAAAGTAATCTTTAATGGCATAAAGCAAGTCTGACAGTTGTATGGGGTTGATCAGTGTATATGTAACTGGGAAGAGTCATAAAAGTAATGTGAGGTTAATAGAAATATGTGTATTGCTATTCTAGGGTTTACACAGTATACATATTTTTCAAATCCTATCAAAATATCCACAAAATGTGTTGTATTTGTTAAATTTACATTATATCTCATTGTTATGGTTTAGACCTGAAATGACCCCGTAAAGTCTCATACGTTTGGAAGGTGATTGGGTCACAGGGGTACTATAGACATCTGTGGATTAGTCCACTGATGATTTCATGGCTGGTTTGATTTTAGGGGGTGGGGCGTAGATGCAGGTCACTGTGGGTGTTACCTACAGGGGTATATTCTTGTCTCCAGGTCCTACCTTCTCTGTCTGTATCCTGGCTTCTGGGTTTTGGACAGTCTCCATGCCCCTCCACCAGCCCTTTTCTGCCTTGGAGCCAGGTGACCAAGGGCTGAAAGGACACACCAAGACATACCTCTCCTTCATTACTGTCTGGCTGTTGGGTATTGTGTGCCGGCAACTAGAAAGTAACCAGCCCACTTACTTATGTTGCTTTTTATATATATAATACCTTTTCATAAAATTATACAGGTATATAAATGTGGGAAAAATAAGTATTTTTAAGTAAGACTTCAAGACTAAAATCCAATAAAAAATTACAGCTTCAAATTCATTTTAAGCTGACTGCTTTGCTATGAAAGCAATTTACTTAAAATGTGGTTATTTTTTACCTTTTAATCCCCAGTTGATCTGGATGCCAAAAAATAAAATAAGAGGAACGAGGTTTCCATTTCTAAAGAGACAAAACGTCAACTGGAAGAAGACATGTACTTGTAGTAAATATCAGAGATAACAACCTGAACTGACGGAATGATCAGATAGCAGCCATCTGGGTTTTTTGTTTTTTTTCTTATTTTTGAGCATTTCAATCATAAACAAATGTTCATTTCCCAAAGAGACCTCCAAGTCAAGATGAATTGACAGCTTTCTTTTTTAAAAGTATCCAATGTTCAAAAGTGCTCATGAGAGGACACAGTAAACAGGCAACATCATTAGACTGCAATTCAATTTGACTTTGTCCTGTTAGAAAGAAAAACGTGAGCAAAGCACACATAATTCCAATTCACTAAAATATCTTTTAATGGAATGATGTTATACCAAACAATTTGAAATCACTTCACTTAATAGTATCTGCCTAATGTCAACTAACAATAAAAAATTCAAGAAAATTCTGTTATTCCGATCACCAAACCTTTTAAAAAATATTTTCTTGGCCCTGGATTTAATTTCAAATCTCTCATGTTTTTATTAAATACTTGCGTTGGCCTGCCAATGAGACACAAACTATCTTAAATAAAATCTAAATTATAATAAAGATGGGAAACACACAGAATACATACTAACATGCTGTTTTCAATTTTGAAGTTGTACAGGCTGTACAGGCAACATCTCAAGGGAAGAGAAGAACTTTAGACAGTAAAATATGATGATAATTTAAAATAGCAGCAGGATAGAAAGCAAAGTATGTTTGAGAAAGCTTTTCTGCTTTGTTTTATATATTCTTTTTATTCATCAACAATGTCATTACAAAGACAGAAAAGAGGAGAAATAGAAGAACTGTATATGAAACCAAAAAAAAAAATTAAAGAAATTTTATTCTATTCAGTTAATGGAAATTGAAGGACATACAGTTCTTTTAATGAAGAGAAAACAAAACACTTCTGATCTTTGCTTATCCACTAAAAGGATTTCTGCTACGGTTCTAGTAATAAAGTAATAATAATGATAAGCATTTTTCTGAGAAATGTTCCTGTGGAAGATCAGACTTGGATGAGTCCACTTTAGTTTAACCCTGAAGCAAAATTACGGCTTCTGAGGATCATATGGTAGTCTACAGTATTGTGAGGTTAGTCGCTCCCTTGACATTTTTATTGAATGCAGTCTAAGAAACGCGGAAATGGCAGGTAAGAGACAGATACTTGGAAGTGCAGCCCTGAGACGTACAGGGTCCAATCTGGTAAGCATAACAGGGCTTTGTCTACAGCTTCTTAGGTGCGAATAAGACTAGCCAGCACCTGTAGTGTTACTTCCAAGTCTTTACTTCTACCTGGGGGAAGCGTGCCTGTCCTGGAGGGCAGAAAATGCATCTTGCTTTTCTAGTATGGTAAAGTCCTTGATGAACAGTTCATTATTTCTATTGCCAGACATGGTGCACCCACATGTTTTAGGGTCTGAGGAGTCCACAGTTCAGGAGCCCTTTACAGAAAATAGTATTGGTAATATGAAATTATATGCAACGGGCCCACACAAGTAAGTCTGAAGTTTAAGCTTCATTAACATCTCAGTAAATCTTTTTTGAGAGTTGGGTCCTGGATTCTATAAATATGTAGACTTGCCAGAGGCTATGGATGCACCAGGAGTGGACTAGTGCGTTAGGAAAGACAGGACCGTGTCTGTGATACTTCGCTGCCGTATCTAGTACAAAGCAAGGCAAGTCTGCGTTAGTACAGATTAGTGGAAAATGCCGTGGGCTGGAAGAAACTTCAAGGACTTTGGGAAGCCTGGAAATTCTCTCTGAAGTCTCTGGCATATGAACTAAAACATGCACTTTTCCTACCCTGCACTCTACGCATCATGCATTTCCTCATAGCAAGAGGCTTTATAGTTTAGATATTTCTGTTCCAGCTAATCCATATCCACCACAACCAGCCCCGAGAATACTGAGGAATGGCTGGATTACCTGCACACTCTCCTACTCCCTTGGACCTGTGGCCACAGAATACATGCTTTAAGGCTTTCTCTGAAGAGAGATCAGATGGGTCACAGAAAACTGACCTAGAAATTCAGTACGAGATTATCCAGAGTAAAGGAAATACAGAATCCACCAAAACATATATACATCAGGAAAAGAAAAACTTGTATAAATATTTTAATACTAAATTTGTTGAGACATCATGAGACTAATACATTACCTTTGGCCTCTACAGTTACAGGAGGTGCTCAAAGTGGTGGCCATTAGCTTCCAGACATTTGTTAGTTCAGTGAACTGCTGAAATGTGTATACATTCTTTGGTGGACTCTGTATATATGGTCCTATTCCACTGGCCCTTGTTAACCAGCCTAGAATAAGGCAAATTCTCCTGCCCATTTTGGTGGTGATAACACCATTCTGGGAGACTGAGGCAGGAGGATTGCAAATTCAAGCCCAGCCTCAGCAACTGAGTGACTTAGCAAGACCGTACCTCAAAAATAAAAAATAATAATAAATAAAACAGGCCAGGGATGCAGCTCAGTGTGAAGGCCTTGCGTTCAATCCCCAGTACCATAAGAATTGCTCCCTGGTTCCACACACGCAAGCCTAGAAACAGCAAAAGGCCAAGCAATTCCCTCTCTGGACCTGCTGGAGCAGTTCTGTCTTGGAAGAGCCATGGAAATAGGGAGAGTGTCAACCTCTGTCAGGGTTCTGTTTTTCCCGCTGCGTCCCAGGACAGTGCAGATGCCCAGTGCTAGGCCCGAGTGTTGTGCTGCAGCGCTTCCTTGCTATCTGACTCCAAATGCAGCACTGCAACCTTCTGCGAGATTAGGCACCAGAATACAATAACAATATTATATTACAGAACCTGCAGGCTTCTCGTTTACATTTAACAGAAGTCACTAGCCCTCAGGTGAGATCACAGAGGACCTGGGCTCTTATTTGTCATTTGCACCCGAATTCCATTGCAAGCTACTATCAGGATTTCTGTACCAGCTTTCCTGGTTTATGGAAAGACGAGCCTCTTCCTTGGCATGACCCAGGGAATTTCACCTGCAGAGTCAGTCACTATGGATTGTTCTAGGCACTCAACAATACCTGATTTAGGGGAGGACCGCAGAAGTTGACCGATGTGGAAGTGATCAGCCTTGGGCATGCTGACACTTAGCTTTCTCTCTCATATCAGTATGACAACATCTCCCATTCTTCAGATAAATGAGGTACATTCTTTTGAAAGTCAGGATCACATCACAGTAACATGCCACACTGATTGCTAAATTATATTTTAAATATTATATGTCATATATACATACAAAATAAAGTTGATTCAACTTCATATAAGTAATATACTTGTAGATATTAACCTTAAATGTGGTAAATCTCATATCCATAATGCATTTAATAGAAACTTACAGCTTGTCTCCCATCCAAGCAGAAGAAAATCAGTGGAGGTAATAATGGTAGGAGGGCGATGGCCAAATCTGGGCTTCTAGGATCTGAGGCTGCGAATGTAATGGGAACAGGTAGTTTACACTATCACCTATAGGATAAAAGATCATAAATCTGAATTCCAGAAGAGAGAGTTGAGGAAGCAATAAGAAACCTGAAATTTGAAGTGTATTGTGTGGTAAGCAGACTAAAGCTAAGTGCAGTGTTTAGAACAGACAATAGCCAACAAGTAAATGCACAAAAGTGAGTTTACCAAATTAAATGAGGACACATGCCAGAGGCTACAAGGGGTGTGAATCTTCTACAGTATGCCTGGGGCAGACCTTGGGGCCTGAGGAAGAACCATAAAGAATATGCATGGTTTAGGACTGTGTCATCTAAAACAGTGGTTTCAATGACTTGCATCTACAGAGTACTGCAGTAAACTAAAGAAAACTACAGCCAAGTGTGGTAGTGCATGCTTATAATTCAAGCACTCTGGGAGCCTGAGGCAGAAAGATGGCAAGTTGGAGCCCAGCCTTGGCAGTTTAACAACTTATTGAGACCCTGTTTCCAAATAAAAATTTTAAAAAGAGCTAGGGATGTAGCTCAATGTGAAGCTCTAGAGTTTAAACCCCAGTACCATCAAAAAAGCTACAGGCCATTCTTTACCTGCTCCCCACTCAAAATAAACATCAACTATAACAGGATAAATTTTCACAAATTAATTATTGCCCTGACTTTTTGCTTGACTCCATTTGTGGTAAAATATATAAATGAAATGATTATTATTCTCTTTCACTTAAGGGAAATTTTTGGTCTTTGAGTTTGAAGCTTGCCACCAATCCAGACTTTAAAGGGAGATTACACTAAATAATCTATTGAGAGAGACGAAAAGGAGACTTCTGTATTTTGAATTATGACCTTCATAAAAATATACAGAAAGAGACTTAGAAGACAGGTGGTTGGTTCACACATACTGAGGAATAACCCCGAGATAACAGGTTACTAATGAGGGAGTTTGCGGAAGTGCTGAGAACCTAGAATCAAAACCTATTGAGGATAAGAGACTCTAAACAATGGATTCCACACAGAAGTTGTACACATGACCTTGGAAAGCAGGATTTCATTAACAACCATAAAAATTAATAAGAAATCTTTGCCAATTTTTCATGAATTCCATCATCTACAACATCTTGCACAACTGGCAAGGAGAAGGGACCGTAAAGTCTACAGTGTTTTGACCTTCAGCGTGTTTCACCTTTGAGTGTTCCTTCCTCTGCTGAAGACTGGGGAGGCTAAAAATTGCATTTTCTGGAGCCTTGTGGATTTTAGAATGAGCTCATTCTTAGTCAGATGCAGTTACCTGAGGTGTGGGGGACGGGCAGGAGTAGCTCCCGGGATTCTGCTACTGCTCCTGCAATCCGAGTCCCTCACTGCAGTTCTAGCAGACACCTTCTGTGACGCACCCCTTTTCTGATTTGTAGGACAATAAGCAGCATCGATGGGGGTCCGAATAGTGTAGGAGGCATCCTGGATTCTGGGGACTTCTTGCTGGGAAGCAGAGGAGGCTGGTGGCTCTAGAGCCAGCCACTGAAGCAGCAGTTACTCACACAGAGGCAGCAGCTGCTTCTGTGACAGACCTCTCAGATAATCAGGTTGAAAATTTCTCTTACAGTCTTTACCTGTAGTCCTCTCAAACATTCTATAAAGTATCGGTATCCCCGAAGCAAGCCTCTTTCTAAGGATCATGTTCTTTGCGATTCAACTTGAACTACTATGAGGACGAGCCACCATCGGACAGAAAGTAAATGTTTTACCAACTAGGCAGTTGGGTTTGATTGGATTTCTTTTTGTAAGTAAATGTGCTATGATAGGAAACCAAATGTAGCAGACTTACTCATATCCAGTACACAGCCATCAGACAAAATTATTTGTCCTACTTACAGATTTTTCTCAAGTCTTGTCCAGAGACCCTGCGATAAAAACTCCATACTGAAAGAAGAAATCTAGTGCAACAAATAGGAAGAAATCCACATAAGAAGTTTCATGTTAGATGTCTTTGTACAGCTTTGTATAGGGAAAAGAATTCAGACACTATCCCGTGATAAATTTCAAAACATAAACAAATTTGAGATAAATAAAAAGGTTTGGGGGTCCATAGCCTTAAGGGACAGCAGACCATTGTATGGTAATTTGGGTATATTTATCGATATGGTAGCGCTGAGAAATTAAAAATAAGCAAATTATTCTCATGGTTCAGTCTAGTTTTGTGATTCGATGTGGAAAATCTTTATCTCTGCAATTTGAAACAATGTTGATATTTGAAAATCTTCCCAATTCAACAACCCTAAACTATTAAAATGGTCCAGTCACAAGTCTTGGTTTAAGAGAATACGTAAGCATGTATATAAATATGGGTCCTGGTCACCCACGGACGGGGATGACCGGTATTTGTCTAGGCTTTATCAGATTGGATGAGTATAATCGACAGCTTATTATTTATCCCCCAGGCCAATGTGTAGCTCTGGTCATGTTGTCCTTGAGGCCTGGCCCTCAGTGGATGCACCTTTGGTCATAGTTGTAGTATATTTTCGTCTTGCATATTGATTCCTTCGAGGGCCCAGCCCTGTCTGACTGCCTGTAATATTTCTATCTAACTTAGCTCTCTGTAATAATACTAGCAAGAGAAAAGCCCAGGACAGATAGAAATTGGAACAGAGAATAATAGTATAGAGGTACAACGTCTTTCATTCTATGGATTTAAACTTTCAGAGAAATGGTAAAGTCTTGCTTTTCTTGCCAGTTTTGATTTGAATCAAAAGTATATTTTTGTCTACAGTCTCATTCCTTTTTTGTCCCAAAAAAATATTCAGGAAAAGGAATAATCAGATTCATCAAAATGCTTTCACGTCTTGTCGCTGCTCTTAAACTGCCACATATTAAGGCCTGAGGTTTAGCTCAGTAACGGAACACTTAACTAGCATGCCTGAGTCCCTGCTTTAGATCCCAGCACAGCCAAAAAACAGACCAAACTTCTGCACGCTAACCGGACCCATTAAGCCTTAATCTCATAAAGGGAAAGCCCGAATTCCTAGCTGCCAGGGTTCATATTCAACTCTCCCTGCCCCAGTCCCCAGCTGCTTATACACTTGCCACACTTCAGTTTCCTGGTCTTCGCTTCAAACTCTGCAATGTTGACCTCAGTTCTACTCCTGCCTGTTTGTTCTCTGCACTTTCTGGCCTTCCTGCTCTTTCAAATTTGTGTGCTTTGATTTATGTTTTCTGACTCATCCATGCTTTTAAAACTGATCCATAGACATAGAACTATCCTTGGTTCTGCACTTCCAAAGGATCGTGTTGAAGTGTTAAAATAAATAGTTACATCTTTCATGGACACAATCTTCAGGCAACTCAATGTGTTCCTATTTTACATACTTCAAAGAGATATTAGTTTGGAAACAGGTCACTTGTGGGATGCAATGGTTTTACATTTTTTACAAAACACACTAGTGACTTTCAATGTCTATTTCCTCATATCTCATTGAATTCACAGCAAATTTAGTTATTTTCTCTGGTAATGATATATAAACATATGAACAAACTGGAAGGTCAATGACCAGGTAAGTTCTTGGGAGTAGGATCATTTGCTTTGGATTGTTATAAAATAATGTCAGTAAGAAATATACCAGTATTATTTTAAATCAAATGTTCACTATTCTTCAAAATTATTGCCCTCAAGGCTGCAGTTTTACATGCCTTGTGTTTCCCCAGACTGACTGATTATATTTTTGTATATATAACAGAAGTATATTATAAAATTTAAGTATGCTTAAACATTTTCACATTGGTAAAATAAACCAATAATTCTAGTTGAGTTCTTCTCAAAGAAGAATAGAAATTATTACAACTTTACATATATACAAAATATTTTATTTTTTAACTCAGTTTTTGGAACAATATAGGTTATTATTTACAAACTTAAAATATTTTGTGGGGGGAGCTGGGGACCAATTTAAAATATTCTTACAAGCTAAATATCCTGATTGTTAATGTTCCTATTTGTTCCATTTGTTCAGGATTTCTGGACAGAAACAAGCCTCCATTTCAAATTAGAGTCTCCTAATTGTGCTAAATTAATTACCGTATGAATGAAATGCCACATTTTACAAAATAAATTTCTTAGAAATAATTAATAACCCAAATAGCCCATAAAGTATTTATAAGAAATGGTTTTTCTTACAATACTATCTCATCTTCTTCTGCAAGATATTTGAAAAATTACATCGAATGACATTTTTGCTTTTCTGTTTAAGCTATCTGAAATTAAATTTTATTAACAACAAGAGTTTTTAAATCTGACCTCAGTATACATTCTGTAACACCTCATCTTGCCTTTAGGCTGCTGGCTTGCGGCAGGAAGAAGGAAATGTCCTCAGGGTTAGGGTTAGGATTGGCCTTCCTGTGAGGGTTAGAGGGGCTTTCTTGATACTAAACTACTTGCACCTGCCTGCAAGGTTGAGGACACAGGCAATCTTCCCTTTATGCTGCTGCCTTGCAGCAGGGAGGAAGGAAATGTCCTCAGGGTTAGGGTTAGGATTGGCCTTCCTTTGAGGGCCAAGGGGGCGTTCTTGATGCTAAATTACTTGAACCTGCCTGCAAGATTGAGGACAGGGGCAATCTTGCCTTTAGGCTGCTGCCTTGCGGCAAGGACAAAGGAAATGTCCCCAGGGTTAGGGTTAGGATTGGCCTTCCTGGGAGGTTTCCCGTGATGTTTTCTTTGGCAAAAGAGTCTTGACTGATTGCCAAGTATTGGATGCATCGAAGATGTTTACTTAATTATTCATTAAAATAGAATTGCTATAAAATTTTAATGACTATCATTTGAATGACAAATCATACTTGCATTTGTAGTATAATTATGCTACTCTTAAAAGTTTTTAACAAGTTAATCAGAATAATCACATCATTACAGGGATGATTTAATGAATGAATGGGACATAGTATCTTAGAAACACTTAGAAGAGGTAGAATTTTAAAACATGTTCTGATTTTCGGTTGTTATAAGGTCATTGTTAGTTGTAGATTTATATTGCCCCACATTTTTGGTTGATTTATTAATGTAGTATTTTAGTTTATTCACAGTAGATATTTTCTTCAAATTTTTAATTCACATAGTTAAATGCTGAAATAGATGATATAGTAAACAAGTGTAAGTTCTCAAATATGTTATTTATTTCATGTACCTTGTCACAGCCCTGTGAAGTTAACTAACACACATCATCCATCTTGATCTTTAAAATAACTCTTGCTATATACTTTAAAATAACTCTACAACCAAGTAGAGGTCCTATGAGTTTGTTCTTCTAGATTGTCTTGATAATTCTTGGTTTTTAATATCATATAATTACAGAGTCAATTTATCTAGATAGAGGGCCCTTATCTTTGTTATATTGTTTCCTATTCATTGCTTTTTATATTATTGCAAATGGCATTAAAAATTAATTTCTAACTTATGGTGACTGGCAGTGTTAATATAGTTGGTTTTGTATATTGAACTGTGTCTAGGAATCATATAAGCTAAAAACAAAAAATTTAAATGTCTAAACATTAGAAAAAGAAGTTTGTCTATTTGATGCTGTAATGTAGAAATTTTGACTAATGTGCAGAAAAGTAAAATAAATATTCATAGTCTGTAGTTGTGACTATACATAAATGGTACAATGTGCCAAAATGTGGCAGGAAATTCTTGTTAATTTCTATTGAATCTTTCTCTTTTGAGGACAGGTGGGTGAATGGAAGGAAGGGGAGAGGAAGATGGGGGAAAACCAAGATACACCATGTACAGGTACAAAATAACCATGTTGATTGTGATCATTATGTATGCAATGTACCAATATGTGTTCTTGGAAAAAAAAAAGTCATCACGTGCGTAACAAACATCTGAAAAGGTCATGGCATTGTTTAAATTTTCTATTTGGAGCCATTAAATCGCTGTCATAGACAAATGTAAGAATTACTAAATATGTCATGGTATTAAGATCTCTCAACGCAACAAAAGTTGACATGAAAATAGAGTGCTACAGGGTAATTACAATAAATGCAGAAAAATCTAATCCTTTTCAATTTTATCTGGGATAAATAACCATAAAAGAAAAAAATTTAGTTAAGTTGGTGTAACAAAGATTTGTACGAATGTAAATGTGTAACAATAGGTGATTCTTTAATTACTGCGTAGCCCTACAGTGTAATACTACACGGTCATTTAAAATACCATGATGAAAAATAAGCAATATCAGAGGTCAACTTGGAGGCATTATGTTTTTCTTCTTTAAATTACCTAGTGGTTTTTCATTTTACTCAACTGTTTCTTACAGTTATTTATCCATTTCTTTTTGCTAAATTTTTATTTGTATTTTTCATAATTATTTCAATTGGTTTATATGATGTTCTTCAGTTCTTTATGAACATTTATACATTTTTCTAAGATAAATGCTAAATTCATTCATTATAAAACTATGCAGTATTCAAAGACATATATTACTTATTTTTATTTATCTCCAAACCTTTTATAGTTTCCAAGCTTTGCTGACTTTGTCCGGCAATATGGTATGACTGATATTCCAGTAATATGGAGTCTCTCAGATTGGAAAGACTAAACACTTCTGGGTCACGATAGAGAGCAATTACAAACTACACTGCAACAAAGTCTTTAGAAAGAATAAAGACTGTGACTCTGTGTCTTTTACAAAGACTCATAATAGTTCTCTGCCTAAAGTGGTTTAAAGGGCTCCTTCAAAGTTGTTGCTGTCAATGGCTTCAAGGTGGGGGTGACCTATTTGAAGGAGCAGGACACATCAAAAGAAAAACAAGAGTTGATAAACAAGCTATTTTCCCCTAGAGACAAGATACTACTAGTCAGACTGACTAATAATTCAGTTTTTCCTTTTCTCCAGGGCTGACAGTTCCTGACAGATTAACTATAAATTATAATTAATAGCTATAAGTGTGTTTGTCTTTTACAATTGGGAGTTTTTATTTTATTACTCATCATTGTATAGCGCATGTGCTTAGGGTAGATACTCTGTCTATAAATTGATTGCTAGGAGATCAGTAATACACCTTGTACTGGGTGGAGAGATAGCATGTGGCTTAGAAAACCCAAATTTCAACGGAGGGAGTAGAAGTGAGATTCATTTTCTGAAGGGATGAGTGTTTTCCAAGCTTAAAACAATATACGAATCAACACGTGGATACCTAAAGGACCATGTCACATAGACAGTGATCTACTGCACAATAACCATTCTTATTGTCTACCTTGTAAAACAATATTGATTATTGCCAAGGAGATTGTTGAAGCTAAAAAAGCACATTCCTCAACCGTCCTGGCAGCTGGTATGAGCCCTTGTGTAAGTGTTGCTCAGTGACTGTTCATCAGAAGTTTACTGTGGAACTTCTAGGAAAGTTGTTTGGGGGAGAGAGAGAGAGAGAGAGAGAGAGAGAGAGAGAGAGAGAGAGAGAGAGAGAGAATAATTTCTCCTTTATCATTTTCTTGTTATCTATTGTTTGAGTATGATGTCTGCAATTCCAAAAGTCATCTTGGGTAACATGTGCATCACTCCATTGGACTTGTTGAGAGTTGGAAGAAGCTTTGTTTTTCATAATATATGAGAGTAAGAAAGTGATTTGTGACACCTGAAAGATATAGCAAAGCTTACTCTGGGGTAAAGCTGAATCATTTGCATGAAGTTCTCACATAGTAGAACTTATCTATATTCTCATTTTATAACTGTAATGCTATGCAATTTTAATTGATTATTAATATTAAATTTCCCAAGGTGGTTTTCTATTGTTCCACAAAAATAGTCATTTTATAAATGATTTCAAAGTGCAGGATTCTCCTTTATGAGAAAGGGATTTACATGAACTGTTTCAGGAAGTTTCATTTCACCACTGAAAAATCTAATAAAAATATATTGTCATGTTTCTAGGTATGAAAAGTAAGCTTAACTCAGCAATATACTGCTTGCTTGTCTCTGATGAGCAACGTCCCCTTCTACGTTTCCCACATTCTAATCTATGTAAGTTTAATCAAATATTTTAAACTAAACTTAAATCATTTTCCAGGTGGAAAAATTAACACTTCAACTGTTTTATAATTAATATGAGATCATTATAAATTATTTTCTCTCATAAAGTAACAATTTTGTAACTATAAATGGAGACTAAACAACTCAGAAGTCTTAGATTTTTTAAATTTATTCATTTATTTGTGGTACTAGAGATTGGACACAAAGTCTGCACTGAGCTACATCTCCACCTGTTTTTAAAAAGTTTTTGCTTTGAGACAGGGTCTTGCTGATTCACTATGCTGTCCACACTGGGCTGGAACTTGCCATCCTCCTGCCTCAGACTCTAGAGTGCTGGGATTACAAGTGTGTTCCACTAAACGTTTTCTTTTCTTAAAAATAGCTTTATATTGAGAAAAGATTTTAGGAAAGATGACACGTTGTATCTTAACTTTCACCCTATCTTAAAGTTACCCTGAAAGAAAGATAAACATGTTTTTAATTTCTTCATAAACCAGCAAGGGAAAACCAAAGATGATGCCATAAATTGCAAACTACTGATGATGGAAGGTAGAAAGTCAATTTTTTAAAAAAATAAAGAGGATTGGCTGGAAAATCAATCAAGAAGCAATCAGTCCCTTGTAGTCTTTTTCCTACTCGAGTGGTCCTTACCTGAACACTGCAAGGGATGGTAATTTCTTTTCTTGGTGAAAATGAAGCACAAGATCTTTGGATGAGAGGTCATCAGGCATCAGTGAATAGGTGGTTGCATCACACATCAGGAAGATGGAGTAAACTTGTGCATAATGAACAATAAGACCTCTCCCTCCAACACAGTCAATTTCACCTTAACTTGCTTCTCTCAACTCTCCGAAGCAGGTTTCACTTTCCATGCTTCTGAGGAGACGTACCAGTCAGCTTTCCTGTTGCTGGGATAAAATACCTTGTGCCCACAATTTTAAAGAGGAAAGCTTTATTTGGCTCATGGTTTCAGAGAATTCAGTTTGTGGTCTGCTGCCTCCAAGGTAGAAGCATCATGGCAGATGGATGTGGGGGCAAAGTTTCTTATTTCACAGTGTTGAGGAAGTACAGAAGAAGAGCAGGGACAGAGATAAAGGAAACAGGGACCAGACACAGACCCCAAGATCATACCTCCATCACCCACTCCCACAACCTGTATGTGTGCTTTAATGATTTTCTAGGCAGTTCTCAAGTGAATGAAGTTGACAATTCAGTTTAACCAACACAGGAGAATTTTTCCATCAGAATCTGAGCATCGCTAGGAGTAAGCTTCAAAGATAATAACACAGCGAATTTCTAAATCAAATCAGATCTACCTGGATGGATGCTCAGAAATATAGAAACCCAATATCCTTGCTCATACTATGCAGGCAATGTATGGACAAAAAGAATAAGAAAAGCACTTATAAAAGATAGTGAATAAGATAAGTAAGAAACATGGAGAGAAGCCTGTGCAAATTAAATATACATAAAGAAGAATGCAAACATAATATGCCAACATAAAATTTGAGAATTACCTTGTCAGAGAGAAGGAAGACACTTTTTCTGAGAGTAGAGAAAAATGCAAAGAGATCAGTAAAAATGGGCCAAAGATTTATTTTTAATTGAAGAGGCTAAAACGCAAATTAAAGTAGTTCTAGAAAAAGAGAACCAAGAAAAGAGAAACAGTATTTCACTCAAGAAATACTATTCACATAGTATACTTCCTTTTCCATACTCATCGGGTGATTTACCAGATTATATTTTTCACCAAATAAGGGCAAATATTGTAAATTTTCTAAGTTATAATATAAAATGTATTTCTTGTTTGAAGATACATTACTTACTCTCTCTTGTTAGAAAGAGGATAGGAGGTTGGAGTAGGTGTCAATTTTCATACATAAGAGAATACAGTTCCTGAGAATAAAGCTTCCCTTTATAAGGGGTTCATTTTCACAAAAATGGTTTGTTTACTCTAATGGAATATCTTCAGTGCGAAATCAAAAGTGTTGTTACGCCAGCCCTATCTTTTAATTGATTTATAAATTTTGTTGACTTTTACAGTTTGCTGTCATTTCTTTTCTTTCTTTTCTTTTTTGTTTCCCATTATCCAAGTTACTTTTAACACATATATTCCTTTATTATTAATTTGAGGCTTCCCCAGGTAGCAGAGATAAAGGCATATGTTGAATCCATTGTATTTAACCAGACGTCTGCCTGTACTTTATTTCTACCATAGTTAAGAAGAACATAGCACCAGAGGGACTCTGTTGCTAATATTACATTATGGTTTGGCATAATATTTATTTTCTGAGCTTCATCTTCTTCGTCTATAAAATAATGAGAATGAAATTATTTGCTTCCACCTCTATAGTCTATCTTTCAAAAATCTAAGCATTCTGCAGACTTCATGATACATTTATTCCCTCTCATTTTCAAATTTTTAAGAGAAAATACATATTTTATACTTTGAACAACAGTAAGTCTCTTAGAATATCATGAGGATTTTTTTTCTATTTTTCAGAGCTAAATTGCAGGCATTTCTTACCAATTGACAATAACAAGGATTAAGTAATTATTGTAAATAATATTAAGTAGTCTGTCATTTTATTATTTGAAGAATCATTTCTGCATCAGGTGTCAAAGTGAATGTACCTTATGAACAAAAACTGAAGAGACTAGTTTGAGTTTGTATGCACGTATGCTTATGTGTGTATATGTGTGTTGTTTCTTAATGTCATTTAAAACATCCTCACAAAGGGGAGGAATAGAGTTTATGGGCGAATTACTCCTTTGGGACTAAAATAGCCTGTGAACTCCTAGGCAAATTCAAGATTACATAGATTCAGCAGTTCACCTCAGCTGAACAACAAGAGCAGAGATAGAGAGGAACACAACAAAAACTACGTATGGTCTAAGCAATAAAGTAAATGTTTCAAATTTTAATTCAGTCCATTGCATCTCTAGTCACAGATTTTCTCACTAAGTGCCCAAGATATGCAGCAATTGCTAGACAAGCTTTGCCTATTCTCTAGAATATAAGTGGTATCGTGGGAATAAGACAGATAAATGTTTAGAGTACTAGTTAGTAAACACAAGAACCAGGAATGCACACAGCACTGCACAGAGTGCAGATGGTGCTCAGTCAAAATCAAGGGAACCAAGGGAAGCTTCTGAGAGGAAGCAGTGTTTAAGGTGCACAAATAGACTCTTTCTTTTTCTATTATTTAAAAACATTTTAATCTTTACTCTGGGATTAGAAACAGAAAAATGTTATGTTATGGAAGGAGGCAGCTCATGAACTAGAATGAACTAAGAGAGCCTCCTTAAGCACAAATAAAGGACACACATGGATCTGTGTGTCACACATTCCTCCATCTTCTTTCACAGGGAAATTTGAACTTCCCCAAGTTGGGGATTCCTTGAGTTCTTCTTAATCTATCCAATTGGAATCAGTAATGTAGTTCTTTTTAAATGGAAAGAACTTAGTTTATCTTGGAGAACGGACACACTATGTGAGTACTATTGATGGTTCCATTCAATTAAGTAGAGGATATTGTCTACAGTCATAGGAAATTAGGTCCACACGTAGAAGGAAACAGAGAACTGTCATACCAGGGTGGTTCTCAAGCCTCATCTCATTTTTTGAAGGCCAGTTGCATCACTGTGTTCTTTTTTAATGTAGTCATCCTCTCTTGGACTGAATACATTAATGTAGATTAGGTTGAGTTGGCCATTGACACACACACACACACACACACACACACACACACACACACACACAAACACGGACACATATCTCACAAAATAACAGTGACCTAGATAAAATTGTACTATTTATCCATTGCTGCATAACAAATTACTTCCAAATTTAGCAGTTTAAAAACCATTAAATATTCATTATTAATCTCAGTTTCTTTGGGCCAGAACTTCAGGAAGAGGTAACAGGTCGGTTGAGGCTCAGAGACCCTAATAAAGCTGTACTCAAAATTTTGGCCATAACTACAGTCTCCCAAAACCTCAGCTGTCCCTGGAGGATCTGCTTCCCATGGGGCTCACTTGTGCCTGGCTTGTTGGAACTGGCTATTTGTGAAGGAACCTCAGTTTTCTTCTATACCGATTGTTTGAATATTCTTTCAGCATGGTGGCTAATTTTCTGGAGCAAGCAATCCGGAAGAGAGAAAGAGAGCCAGGTGGAAACTTCTTTTCATTACCTCAGAAGTCAAACAGCAAGATTTTTGCCATAATCTATTTGCAAGACATGAGTCACTAAATCCCAAGTATTTACAGATGCATTTTAAAAGCATCACCCATTTATAAATTTATTTCTTTCAGACTGAAATGCTCCCCAAAGGTTCCTAGGTTGGTGTTCTGCCATTCTGAACCGACTTGCATTATGGAGACCATGAGGTGGCTGGTAGATTTCTAGCCATCCAGGCTCTTATCCCACATAGAAGAAGAAGAAGACGTGGCAGAAATGTGTGTCTTTATCTTTACAAGAGATTTTAAGGAGTTCTCATTGAATGCTTCTGTTTAAATGGCATTGGGTGGAAGTAGGCAGTTCCCTTAGCTAAAGAGGGATCAGAGAAACATTGCCTTTCATTACTTGTGGTAAGATGTCCAGCAAAACTCTGAGTTTTCCTCTCCAAGGGGGATGGGTACAGCTGGAGTCAGAGCCAATGTCTTCTTTCTCTAAAAACAGTCAAGAAATTTCTGCTTCTGAGAAAGATGGAATAACCAGCATTGAAAACACCCTGAACATCTTAAAAAGATGACTCTAAAAGGTGTCAGGAAGGAGTGGACTGCCTAATGACATCAGCAACTGAGAAATAACATGAAGATGCCTTGCCTGGCCTCCGTATTGTTTCCCATAAACTAGCAACAAAGCATTAAGATGGATCAAACCAGGAAAGACAAATATCCTCAAACACATTCACACACATACACACACATACGCACACACACACACACACACACCCCAGACATACACATTTGGATTTCTAGTGAAAAAAAAAAGGTAGTCTGACAACAAAACATACCTTTAGCAATAACCACTCTACTCCAGGCAAAAATGAATTAATAAACCGCAACCCCATTCCTTGCAGTTTTAATGCAAAGCTGAGCCCTCACCTCAACCAGCATCAAGAGATAGAACAAGACAGTGTGACTGAAATTTACTTAGCACTCTACTTTCTCACCATTCTTAGTGTCACCAAAGTCTTTTGGGCAATTGACCCTCCAAATTTACCTGGTATCAACTGAGGTATTGGGAGGAGAAGAGAATTAACATTCCTGCCCTCGCTCCTCTCTTGGTGTCAGAAGCTCCAGAGTAAATGAGTTTCCACCCCCAACACTCAGTCTTTCACGGTGACTTGATGCGTAAAGGGCGAATGAGGTGAAGTCCTTGCCCTGCCCCTCAAATCAGAGGAAAGTTGTTATCATAGCTCGGCTTCTGGAATGGTCATCTTCTAACATGCAGCACAGGTATGAATTAGTATGTGTACTACCCAAGTCAGCACAGCAGAGGTTTGAATTAATATTCCACTTTGGCTGACAATAGGATTGGCAGGACCCAAATCAAAAGTTGAATTTAAATACTCACCTAGAACTGTATATAATTCAATGGAATTTACCTAGAAACAATTAAAAGGGAGTGCACGTAGTTTAATAACATATGTAACATAATATCTAAATGACAAAAACAATTAATATACATCAATATCAAGATGATACCAAAATGAATCCTTTAAACCTGCTGACAAAGATTATTGAAGCAAACTGTTTCAGTAAGGTATTGCAAATCCAGGTGGAGCAAAGGGAAAACTAGCAAATCTTAGAAAAATATAAAAGTTACAAAAAGAGGCAAACAAAAATAAGAATTTAAAAAACTTAAAAATACAGGGACTGGGGATTTAGTTCAGTGGTTAGAGTGTTTGCCTTGCGAGCACAAGGCCCTGAGTTCGATCCCCAGCACCAAAAAAAAAAAAACAAAAAAACCCCAAAAAACCAAAAAACAGTAATAAATAAATTCACTAGTTGGGCTCAATAGTAGACAAAAGATGACGAACAGAAGATGAAATCAATACGTTTGATAATCAGTAAACATATTACCTGAATTTATCTAATTTGAACATCAGAGGGAAAATAAACTAAAAAAGAAAAAGTATAGATTTCAATGGGCTGAGGAATAATAATAGAAGTACTATATTAGTAAAACTGGAGTCAAAGGACAGGACTGGAAAGGAGACACTGATAAGGTTTCTACAGAAAAAAAGTCAAAATCTAAAAGAAACAAAGGAAGAAAGAAAGAAAGAAAGGAAGGAAGGAAGAAAGAAAGGAAAGAAAGAAGGAAAGAAAGAAAGAAAGGAAAAAGGAAGAAAAGAAAAGATAGTTTTCAAGTACTAAAACGAATACAAAAACAAAACTATCAACTATAAATTCTATACTTGGTAAAACTATGATGAAAGAAAACTAAAAGTAATGATCACTAGCAAACCTAACATGTTTTTAATATGTGTTTGCAATTCTAGCGGCCTGTATACCCATTGACAGATGATTGGATAAACAAAATATGGTGTCTCTATATAATAGAATACTACTCTGCTGTAAAGAATGACAAATTTGAGGCATTTGTAGGAATATGGATGCACCTGGAAAATATAATACTGAGTGAAATAAATCAGACACACAAGGTTAAATGCCATATGGCATCACTCATTTGAGCGAGGCAAAATACAAGCAAAGAAAATGATAAAGAATGGAATGAAATGGACAAGGGGATAGCAAACCTAACTTTAAAGGAAATTTTCTAAATAGAAGGAAAGTGACAATAAAAGAATCTTTGAAAATTCAGAAGGAAATAACATTGGAATGAGAAAAAGAAGACAAATGGTCTATTTTTGTCATGAATTTCTTGTTATATTCGATGTCTGAACCAAAAAGGATAACATAATGCAATGTTGTGTCCCATGAATATAGAGGCTATATAAGAAAATTATAATTAAAAAGAGAACCTAAATGGGAGGTCGCTGTACTTTGTCAACAATGTAAAATTTCAGTATTAATAGTTTATTATAAGTATGTTTGAAGCAATCAAGATAGACTATGTCTTTGGTCACAAAATAAATGCCAACAGACTTAAAATAACTGAAGTCATCCAGAGTAAATTCTCCAGCCATAAGAATAAAACTTGCAATTAATAACAGAAAAAAAGAAAACCTCCAAGTGTTTAGAAATTAAACAACACATTTCTAAATAATTTATGAATCTAAGAAACTTGAAAGGAAAGAAAAAATTCATAGAATAAACTGAAAATGGACTTACCAAAAGACTTGGGATGAAGCTAAAGTAAAGCAGAGAGGAAAATTTCTAGTAATATCTAATACTTATGTTAGGCAAGAGCAAGTACTTAAATTAATACTTTCCTATCTTAAGAAATTAAAAAACAAAGAGTAAAATAACTGTAAACAAGCACAAGGAAGAAAATAATGATGAAAAAAGATCAATAAAATTGAAAACAATAAAATAATGTAAAATCAGTGAAACAGAAAGCTGAGTTATTTTAAAAATTAATAAAATGATAAACTTCTAACAAGACTGACCAACATGGACAGAAGACACAAATCATGAACAGTAGTGATAAAACAGGATATTACCATGGGTCCAACTGCCTCGAAAAGGAAAATAAAAGACTACTAAAAATAACTTCATTGTTAGACATTTAAAAATTTAAAGGAAGTGAATCAATTCTTCAAAACCACCAACTGGCAAAACTAGCCAAAATAAAGCAAATGACCTGAATAGGTAATTTCTATACTAAGTAAAGAAATTAAATTTGTTACCAAAAAGCCCATGAGAAAAATGGTCAAGAAAAAAAATTTCAATTCAGAGTACAGCCTGAGCTAAATCGAGCTGTTTTTGATTGCGACCCAGAGCTTTGTTAGCATAGTAAATCTTTTACATTAGTCTTGCTTATTTAAAAAAAAAAAGAGAAAATATATTTCCCTATTATGACAATAAATTTGTATTATTGATCTGTGTTATCCTTTTTCATATGTTCTAAAATTAAGAAAAAGAGTTTGCTTAATTCATATAGGGGGATCGCAGTAACAGCAAGAATGGAAAATTTTTATGCAGCTAAGGAAGGTATAATAGACAGACATACATTCAAAAATGTACTTCAAGAGAGATTGGTTTTACTTTGAGTATTTTCCAAAATAACATTGTCTACTTTTATTGTGTGTATGTGTATATACTAATGATGTTTTAGATAAGAACTACAAATTTCAAAATGTGGACACCAAAAATCATTTTACCCATGTTACTCTCACTGGACGACATGCTACTCCTATCACAGTTCTCTCACATAATCACTCTTATTCTTCACATTTCACAAGACAAAATTCTCTTTTTCTATTTCAATTTTTTTATCACTAGATCTTTGCAGTATGTGATGATCACATTCCTCTTTGGGAGTTGGCACATGCACATAACACATCTCAAATTTTTTTCCATCCCCTTTCCTTCATTCCCCTTCCCGTCCCTCCAGGTCCCCTTCTCTTTTGAAAAAAAAAAAAAAACCCAAACAAACAAAAACCCCCCCAAAAAACCTCTCTCTCTATTTCCTATAATCTGTCTTTATTTTGTTCTTTTTTTATATATTGGGTTTCTCATGGACAAGAAAACAAGTGATATTTAAACTTGTGTATCTAGGTTATTTCATCAAACATTATGGTCTCTAGGTGTAACACATAAATGATGTGTTTCTTGCTTTCACAGTATCCTCTGAAGCTATCTGGTACAAATTGGTTACATTTGCCATCCTTGACCCTATCTTTGGTCAAGTGATATTCTGATCCATCCTTTGGGAAAGGAGTGCTCTCCCTTGCAAATCAAAGATTTGATTAGGATTTCTCCTTATCCTTGCTGGAGTGTTGGGCTGTCCTTGTTCACCAACATTCTTTTTCACAAGGGATTTTTCCAGATTTGGGTATGAAACCAACTCAAAACCACTGTGATTCTAGAAAGAGACCATTAGAGCTTCTAAGGTAGAACTCCCCCTCCTTAGTGGATGAGTTGTAGGAAAGAACCCCTTTTCTGGGATGTCAGGTTTGTACGTGCTGTGTCTTTGCAAACATCTAAATTTCCTGGGATCACGTTTCATATTGGAGAGCCCATGGATTAAGTGGGCTAATGACTCAGAAACCCAATATCTTTGATTGAGCTGTTTGAGGCCAAGACCGCCACTAAAACTCATTTATATGTGCCAATTAATTGACTTTTCAGTGTCCTCCTTTTGGTTCAGGAAGAAGCTATATTTCTTGTTTTCACTCACCACACTCTAATTAATGTGTTTTCTCTCCCCTGATTCAATAGAAGTGTGAGCTTTTGATGGAATGGGGTCTTGTATCAGTTATTCATATTGTTACCCCTAGGTTCACAATTATTGTATAATATTTAGAGAGGAACCAACAAGTATTTTTAAACTGAATACCAAGAAAATGGCCTTCTAAATTTGAGTAGGAATTGGCATCATTTTTTAATTGCTTCACATTTCTCTTTGGTTTGAAATATTTCACTTCTCTTATCCTACAGATGCTTGACATTATATGTAAAAACAATAATCACAACACTTTGTCTTTCTTAGTACAACAGCCTCCATGAAGAAAGCTTCATATTTATCCAAGAGGACAAACTTCAGTGGCAAGAATTTGCATTAGAGGGGGGGGAATATTCTTTGAAAATAGCTAGCTAATAATGATTTCTAAAGAATGATACAGGAGGTCTCTTTGCAATAGTCAGACAAAACTGAGAAAACAATATTTGCAAAGTTAAATATAGAAAACATTCTTTGTAGATCTAGATTTGGAACTAATATAGCCATTTCATGGGCCATAAAGCCTTTCACAAGCAAGTAGCATTTTGATTCAAACAATAAACTGACTCCACATACACTCTTATATTAGGGTTATGGAATTAATAAACATGCAGCTCTAACAACATTTTAGAGATACCACTATGAGGCTCAAGGACACAGGTGTTTTTGTAAACATTTTTCCACGGGAAGATTTTTAAATTGAATAAAGCTAGTAAAATGAACGTGTGCAATTTTGTGCAGTGCATAGAATGAAATTATTTTAATGATGTTTTTTATTTTGTCTCTTATTTTGCCAGTAACATGTACTCTTGAAAAATTTCATATCTACAGTGAATCTTGTTGAAATTTTTGGTATTTTTCTTTGAAAAGTCGAGAAATGTATCTCAGTTTTAAAACAAATTTTAATTGCTTCACTGACTACTTTCCAGTGTCATCACTTGGTAATCAATTAATTTAATTAATCTCACTCTGGTTTAAGCCTTGGGAAAAAAAAATTCTTAAGAATTATAGCAACTGAACTGATTGATGTGGTTCTCATATTTATTACAACTTTCAAAATCTGTTTATCTAGTAAATGTTTTAAATGAAGTTAAATCAAAAGAGGTGCTGTTTTTCAAATTAGGTAGCTGATACATTGTCAGTTGGCTTAAGCAGGGCTGTCTCTAAAAAAAATAACATCAAAAGCCTGCTAGCATCTCATTCTAGCAATACCATACTGATTTTTTTTTTTTTTTTGAGCCACTTTCTACAAAATTAAGAACAAATAGTTTGGGGATTTAGCTCAAAGGTTAGAGTGTTTGCCTAGCAAGCACAAGGCCCTGAGTTTGATCCCTGACACACACAAACACACACAAATTAAGAATAAATTATTTGTAAGACTTATATGGTTTCAGTACACATATTCAAAATGAAGAGATTTAAAGGCTCCTTCTTGACATATTTTGTGATTGTATTAGCAGGTCTTTAATTTGGGCCTGAATTTCTAATACCTGAGATTTTGCTTTATTCCCCTTTCAACATATTTAAATTTAGATACATTTGACATAAGGCCCTACTCTAATAGCTGACTTTTATAAATCAAATATGTTTTTCTACCCTGATGATGAAGTGTCTTAGAAATGACCAAGTTGTGTTTTTATGATAATTTGTCTACCATTAAACTACCTACCTTGGTAATATCAGACTCTCTGGAAGCCCCACATTGCTCATCTCTCCTCATCTTTTACAAGATTGTGGTAGGAAAAGACAAACACTTGCTTATTTGGCAGACGTTTTTGTACAAGGACAGGGGAGAGGCTTGGTCAATTCTCTTCTCAGTCAGCCAGTTGGGATTGGATTGTAGGATCCTGGCTTGCAGGTTGCTGATACTGGGCTTTAGTGCACAGTTATCATTTGATGTGCTCAGCATGGCAACAGAATGACTTCCACCACTGTTACCAAGTTGCCTGAAGTAAAACTCTCCATTTCCATCGCTTTAGTTAAAGATGAATTCCAACTTTTACTGAGAAAAAGATAAATATATATGCCGCAGGTAGGTAAGAAATGATATGGAGGCAGCAGAATTGAAGAACATAAATATGATAGAAAGAGAACAAATATAAAAGCGGTGTAGTACAATCATTCTCAAGAAACTTATAGACCCCCAGAACCAATCCTTTTTATTTACTATCTATGGGATCTTGAGTGGGTGGTGAAGAGTAAAAGACATCATATACATGAAAAGTGTCTGGCTCCGTGTCTGGCACATGGAGAATGTACGACAAGTTGCACCTTTCCTATTTATCCTTGTGATGGCAGGGATAATAACTAATTAGCATACCTTAACAGTAACGGAGAAAGAAAGTAACTGATGAAATTCTACTGTGTGTGTGTGCATTTATAGAAATGAAGTTTTATTATGGTCTTCATAGATCCAAACTCAAGGGTGATTAGAAATAGACCTCTGTCCTTACATATTTCACATTTACCTTTGTGGACTCGTGGCAAGTATGAAATTGAAGGTAAGAAAACTTGGAGAAGAGAGATGGATTCAATGGATTCAACAAGTGACAGAGAAAAGGCTGGGGATCTGAAAACTTTTCCTGTGGGTGCTGATTTTGTGTAGTAGGAACAGAAGCACAAAATCAAGATGTAGGCTGTCAGTTTCCTAGCACCAGTGACTTACTCTATCCATCCTACATACCACACCCTCCCCCCCCCAGACTGGCTCTCAAAAAAACTGGGAAGCAGTGGGTAAATATTCCCCTTACTACCCACCCACCTTGACTTGTGAATTTCTACCCAATTACATCTGGCCTCCCACTCAATGCTCTTCCCCTTGTCTTTCCTGCTGTGCTTTGCTCCTAGCAAGCTTTCAATTAATCCCCACTGAGGTGTTAACAGATAACCAAAGTGTTAACTGAAGTGTGAATCCTCTCAAGACTAATTGTAGAAAGCAGGCTCTTTGAAGACCCAAATGTTCAGTTATATAGAGGAAGTGACAGAAAAGACTACTCAGTCATTAATAGCATCATAATTAGTGGACTCTTACTCTTGCAACCAACACAGCTAGTGGATTCACATAGAGAAGGATGATGGCTTTGGAGGAAAAGGTTTAAGGAGTCCGGGGAATAGCGGGAGATATCAGAACAGTACAAACACAAGACAGGTGGGGACTACCCCTTCTGACTTTAGAATTTTAAACCTGCAGTTCCCTTGTACATTCTATCCTACCATCAGATCTGGAGTTTAATACTACATCAGAGCCTTTTATTTCAAGATGTATACAGTTATTGCCTGTTCAACAAGTTTTTGCTTTGGAATAGTCTGGAGCTGCAGTTTGGAAAGTTATCAGTGAAAGCTAAATGCAAAAAGATTCTGTGATCAGGTCAGGATCAGCAGTGAAAAAAATATATATGGAAATGGGTGCATAAAATAAATATATGTGCTTCTATGAGTCTAAAGTGATCACTTCAGCCTTAGATGACAATTACTATGCTAAAAAAATTACAGGAGCTAGACCTGTGGGGGTGCCCGAGTATCATTTCTCAACAAATATTTTGTAAAAAAACAGCATACATAATTTTTAGAGGTAGCTTACAAAGAAGGAAACCATTTTTACTTTACAAAGAAGGAAACCATTTTTACTTTAAAAAATGACTGACTTCTGCCATGCATCAAGGTTTCATCTATGGCACAATTTTTGTGCATTTGCTCTTAAATTTAAATTTTAAGAGAAGGAGGTTTTAAAACTTGATGAAATATTCTTGTTGAATCAAAAAGAAAGCACTTCTTCAAATTCTGATGTGGACAGATGAGGATGAGGACGTAAGAGGAGGAAGGACCCCAGAACAGGGAAGAGTAATGGTGGAGGGTGGACCAACTGTTATCTGACTCATGCATGGAACATTGTTATTTGTCATCATCCTAAAATTCATAGCAAGGTTCCTTATCATTAGGTTAAAATATATCCCTCTCTTCAGAAAATTAGTACACATTAGTGTTTAGATCAATCAGAGTTTCTGTAAATTATATTGGCAGATTCAGTACTCTTCCCCTCATTCGGCACGGTAGAAATAAAGAAAGTTGAGGAAAATATCTTCGAATGAGTTTACAATAGTGGCTTTCGTTTCATCTTAATTTCATACTGTAAATTCATTTTAATCCCACATTTAACATTATAAATTAATAGTAATCATTGTTTGATTTTCTATTTTATTATTTGAAAAATAATAATAAAATGTATCACATGACAAGGGTCATGTGAGATTAAAGTGGAGATGTAAGTAATGGGTATTTTTGCTATTCAAATAGCCCCTTAAATTTTGGACACTACAAGACATTTTCAAAGCTCCTAACTTTGGGAGATGTAGTTTTGGTCAAGGTATCTAATAAATGGGGGTCACATAACATTATGTAGAATTTTGGCTTCCAGAAAACTCTGAATGACAATGTAATGTTCACATCACCCGAATCCTTTAAATACATGGGAGAGTCTTTTCAGCTGATTCTGTATGCAGGGGTTAATTTTTGCATGACTTTCAGTTTATTTAGAATATGTATAGAAAAGTCACAAAGAAGCGAATATTAGGGCATCAAAGTGCTCTTCTCATTTTGGAGGAAAAAGACATAGAAGGGTTTTTAAAGTTTTTTGATTTGTGTCCTAGAATATAAAACACAGTCGCTAGGGAGTTTCTGTAAAGCCATTAAAATGCATGTGCACGGTGTGTGAGATTTAGATGTACTCGAATACCCTACGTGGTAGTAATGATTCTGCCTTTAAAAAGAAAAAAGGAAGTTCAGCCCTTTACCTCCTCCTCCAGCAATTCACGAGAGACTACACGTCCTGAGTTAGGCAGCCCTCCCCAGACCCTACGGGGGCCTCGCTTCGGGGCTGGGCTCAGTCCAGGGCTTTCCAGGACAGAAGGAACCCAGCATCCTTACTTGGTGCAGCATAAAGTTTGCTCAGCTCTCATTTCCCACCTCCGCCCGACCACCCCTGAAATCGCGGAGCAGAGGCCCCGAGAGACCCGACTCGGCGCCGAGCGCGGGCGCAGACCCGGAGCCGGCTGCCGCGGGGGCCCGAGCACCCCTTCGGACGCGGAGAGGTCAGAAAGCAGACCAGGCTTCCCCGGCGAGGAGCTCCGCACGCCCGGCTCCGGCGGAGCGGCGGCGCCGGGACTCGGGCGCGGGAAGGTGGGCCGCGGAGGTGGAAGGGGAGCGGGGGCGGGGCGGCGGGGCGAGCCGAGCGGAGCGCAGCGCCGGCGCGGGGGAGGGCGGACCGGGGCGCGCGCGGGCGCGGAGCGCAGTGGACGGCGCGAGACGGCGGCGCGGGCGGCAGCCCGGAGAGCAGCGAGCCGGCGCGCGGGCTGCGTTTCCAGCAGGAGCGGCGAGCCCCGAGCCGGCGCACAGCAAGGTGACGAGCCGCGCGGCGGGCTCTTCCTCGGCCGCGGAAGGTGCTGCGGCGGGGCTCCCCGCCTGGCGCCCGCGCCCCGGGCTGCGTGCGTGCGAGCGCGGAGCGCGGGGCTCGGGGCCAAGCCCGCGGGAGGGCCCGTTCCAGCCCGCCGGCTCCCCCGCCCCACCGCCGCCCGTGCATGCCTCCCGGGGCGCCGGTCCGCGGACCCCCGTCCGGCACCGCCCGCCCCTCCCAACCCGGCCGTGTCTCTGTTTCCAGATGCTCAAGGTGTCCGCCGTGCTGTGCGTGTGTGCGGCCGCTTGGTGCAGCCAGCCTCTCGCAGCCGCCGCGGCCGTAGCCGCGGCCGGGGGGCGGTCGGACGGCGGAAATTTTCTGGATGATAAACAATGGCTTACCACGATCTCTCAGTACGACAAGGAAGTCGGGCAGTGGAACAAATTCCGAGACGTAAGTGCTGCGCACTCGCACCCAAGACGCGCGCTCGCCTGCGAGGCGAGGGTCGCGCGGCCGGAGGGCGAGCGGGCTCGGTTTTCCCGGGAAGGGCTCGGCGCCTCGAGCTGCGCACGCCTCTGAGAACTTAGCCCGCCGCCCGCCTCCCGGCCGGCTGAGGGACCACTCGCCCTGGGGGGTGCGCGGGAGTTCGGGTCACGTCAGGTTCCCGCTGTACCCCCGACCCTCCCCTGTACCCCCAGCCCAGCCTCCAAAGGTTTGCGAAGTGCAGGGTCTTCCCCTTTCAACTTTTGAATGGTGTTCCTGGCACCGGTGAACGCAGTCGATGCGCCTTTCCTAAAGTAACTAGGATCGATCCCGTTACTAATGGTCCATTAAGGAATTTGAGGGAGGAGGCAGGAAGATGTAAGATTTATAAACACCCGCTCTCTAAGAGTGGGAGGTTGTTTGGCGGCACCAGTAGGCAGAAGTTGAACTGCTTCTGATTACATAAAATTGCCGATCTGATTTGTGTTGCAGCGTTCACTGTAATGCAGAACATGTTTGCAATGCTAGTTTAGCTTCACTCCAAAATTAAGCACCCCTGTAAAATCTGAGGTGCAGGGACTTTGCAGCGTGCGGGGATCCCCTGCAGGTGACAGCATGAAGGTGTTGAAGCTAGAATCCTTGGAGTGTTTCCTTTTGGGTTGTTGGGAAGGAGCTGGCTATACAGACTCCGGACTTCGGTTTGCTTTGAGCCAGAGGCCAGGACTGCAAGACACTTTTTTTTTTTTCTCCATCTGATTTGAAGGGAGCTGGGTGAGTGCGGCCTCCGGCCAGAGCGCACTTCTCAGGGACAAGTTCAACTTGGTTCCGGTGAGGGGGCAGCACTGACCCCCTTTACCGCCTCCAGCCCTCCTTTAGGGAGTAAGAGTGATTCACAGAGGCGCTGGCGACCTTTCCTGTGACATTTGAGAGGATTTCTGTGGAGGCTATCTGCAGTGCTCTACACGGAGACAGCTAACTTCTTTCATCAGCCGCCACTGTCACGATTTAGGAAAATAACTGGAAGTTCGGGCTAGATTTCATCTTGGCTTCTTTAAAGCCCCTTCTCCCAGCCAGCCCTCCAGAAAGTAACTGGCAAGCCAAATCCCACACGGAGATTCTGAAGTAAAGGTCCTATGACTTGAAATGTAGGTGTAGCTAGTTGAGGCAGGGCATACACATAGGATAAAAAATGATAATGTTATTACTTAATGGAGGACTTAGATGCTTTGGGAACAAAGCTGAAACATTCTGTTGCTAAACAAAGACTCAGAAAAGCAAACTGCTTACATGTTTCAAGTTTGTAATAGTATTAAATCCAATTTTAAAAGGAAGCAAATGAGATAGTTATGAATCTGGAGAGAATTTCTGTTTATCATGCCCTCATTTATTAAAAGAAACTGAAAATTTTGCCAATATTCGAGCAATACTTAATATTTTGACATTCATTTATATAATAGATGCTTTAATGTATTTCAGAATGAATTTCAGCCTTTCCTCACGAAAATATATTTTCAATCTTGGATATCTTAATGATCTCTTAATTTAGTTAACTTACTTTATTGAATTATGAAAAGTGAGCCGCCTACCCTTGCTCAGTTTGAATGTTTTCGATTTAAGCTATCATGGCAAGCAGAAATGCCCACAGTAGAAGTAAACATTCTAGAATTAGTGCAGTCAACTTCTACAGATGGATTATTTTATTGCTATAGTATTTTCAGGCATTCTTAAGTGCTCTCTGGGGAAAGCCCCATCAAAATTGTACGTAAATTTGCATAAGGAATTTATTGACATATTTTGAGCAAATACTTGTTTTGAAGTATATGAAGTACTTGAGAATATAATAATGATTTATTTGAAAAGCTTATAAAGCTGCAGAATTGCTGTTTCAATAAGACAATGTCGTTTCCTAAAAATGACTTCCGGAAGGCACAAGAAAGATAAGCAGTAACATTTTCCCCTTTTAACCACCTGTTGCTTTTTATTGACATGATAAAATGTTTGCTGACATCCTGTCTTCGCACATCCTAACTCAATGCATAATGCAGAACCCTTGTGTAGTATGCACTCCTCTGCTGTTTACATCTCATCTTTCCCTTTCGGGGAGTCATTAGCTTAATAATTTTTCTCCTGTATTTTCAGGATGTTGTTTATTTTTTATTCGTTTTTGGCTGGAAGCACGTACTTATAAGACCTTGTTTTAAATGAAAGAAGTGTCCTAAGTGAATCTACCTTTAAAGCTTCTGCATGAACATTTGTGTCTTTAATAACAGATTTATACACTCAGCTTGCATGATGGCAAAGAAACAAGTCAGAACTTACTGTGCAAACAGCTTAATGGAAGTACTTTGTTACATGCTTCTTGTCCATTAAAATACAGTTTATGTTGTTTAGAAAGAACAATCTTTGTGACGCTTCAGCATAACTAATTGCAGCATCAATCCTTACTTTCTGTCCTGAGAATGACTGTTCTACAAAACTGACATTATTTTATAAGTGGCACCTTAAAGTTTGAGCTGTGTCTTCTTTTCAGTTATATTTGAAAACACAATTGAACATTATGTACAAACACATAATTATTTTGATAAAAGTAACACAGTTATTTTAATTGAATAATTCTAAAAGTAAAAGTTTATTTTTATACTTAATGTAAATGTGTACATATATTTATTTATAATAAAGTTTTAGGGCAGGGAACATGGCTAGGGAGTTATGAGAGAGTAAATGATAAAAAGTGTTAGGAGAGAAGAGATGAATGTGGGAACCACTGCCCCTGCTGGCTCATTTCCTCAGGTATAAATCAAAGAAATAATAAGAGCAGAGATGACCTCACCAGGAATATTAACAAAAAGGAAGCTTACAAAGTTTCAAATAATTTTGAGCACGGTATACTAGCAATGGTCCTCAAGAGAAATTTTTCTTATATTTGTTGTCTTTAAGTGTGTACAAAATATAATGATAGAGACATAGAGAACTTTTACCTGTATATATTTGGATGTACCTGAAAATTCTAGTAGAAACTTTTAACTTCTGTGTTTTAGGGAGAAAACGAAAGTTTCACATTTAAAAATAAGTATAAGAGATAGAACCAGTATGTTATATTCAGAATATAATTATATAAGGTCAAAATAAAAAAGGTATAACTCAGTGGTAGAGCATATGTTAACATGCTCGAGGCCCTGGATTCATTCTACCTTATCAAACAAAACCAAACAAAACAAACTCCCAAACCTCCTCTCAGTAATGGGATCTGTTTAGTGAATACACTGGTGGCACATTATTTTCTTTCTTTCTTTTTCACACTGCTAGCTAAAGATAAAATCACAAGAGTCCCCAGTGGGAACATACTGAGAGTACCAATACATTCTCCCAGATCAGTGGTATAAAGCATTCTCTCATTCGTTCTTACATATGTATTTGAAAAATTCGATAAAAGGGTGATTATGAAGAAACTAAATCGTTGTATCACATGGCCCATGCATTGCATATTTCAACCATCTATATTTTATAAATTCAATGAACCATACAGTTTATCAAAAAGTAAATGAGTATGGAGTTTGGAATCCAGTGACTTAATTGGTAATGTGAGATGCAACATTAAGAATGACAGGAAAGGTAAAATATGAGAAGCCTGCAAATATTGTATGTTCGTACAATAAAAATCTAGCAAAAGGAGTGATAGCAGCTATGCTAATTTTAATAAATCATATAATAAAATTAACATTTTACCATTAAGATAAAATTTAGAGAAAGTTCTCGATTAGACTTATTGTCCAATAAAAATACCCGGGGCTCATTTTGTACTTTAAGAAATGGTTACCACTATTGACTTCAAATTTATATGTATTCCTTAAGTGATTGTTAATGTTCCGTAGATACAATGAAATGAGTAAAACCCTACATCTTAACTTAAAAATTTTAAGTTTTTAGCATTAAAATAATTTTGATTAGTATTTTTAGTGTTTAAGTTCCTTGGTGTCAGTTAAGGACGAGAACATTTTAAAAATGTAACTTATAGAATGAATTGTCTCAGGCACTCCAATTATAATTTGACTTTATAAAAATGGCTGATTCGGTGATAATGAATAGTAAGAAAGCCTTTCTAAACTTTTTTTATTTCCCTTTTCCATCTGAGTGGAGATTCTTTGGTGAACGTATATTTAGTGAGAGAAAGGCTGGTCGTTGAGGTGTTTCTTGACAGCTTAGCAGACTACAGAAAAATAAGGACTCTAAGCAGTCTATCAAATTTTACTGTTCATAAAAGTGAATAAGGCACTTGGTTTTTGAAGCAGCAAGATATACCGTGTACAGGTACAAATTCCCTATGATGAATGTTATTATGTACACCTAAAATGTATCACTGCAATAAAAAAAAATTATGCCTTCTCTTGTATTGTTTTATAAGACATTAAAATTAAGACATTGAAAAACTTTTAAAATGCTCTCTCCCTAAGCTGGATGTCGCATCCTGGTTGTATTTCTTGAGTAGCAGGCATGCACTCAAAACTGAGCAGGACTCCCCTTAGCGCTCCCTTCGTAGGAAGCAGCAGTTACACCATTTCGTGTTTCAGCAAAAGTAAAATTACGGAATTATTAATAATTTACATAAACTGAACTCGTATTCTTGTATAGCAAAGAGTAAACGTATAGTAAATAGTAAACTCGTAGTCTCTCTGTTCAAGAATATGTTCTCAAAAGAATATATTCAATTCTTAGGAAAATGTACATTTTCATCATTTCACACCACTATAAAACAGTATTTGTCACTGTGGCAATCATTAGTTTATACAGACCAAGAAATAGGTGTCTTTGGGAATGCTTCACAGTTAATTAATTGTATTTTCCTGGTTTTTTTTTCTTTTATTTTTTACGATTATGGGCACTGTGTTTAGTTCTTACAAGCCTTTATTATACATATAAAAGACATATATAACATACACATAATACGTAACATTTAGTATACATATTTACAGATCAGTGCAGTGGGGTTCATATTAGGCTGTTACTCATCTTGTTAAATCACGAGGAGATTTCTAGGTATCTGACTTTTTTAGAGAAGTGTTCAACCAGTTTTTGACAATTCTGGCCAGTGAGTAACTAGAGAAACAAAGAACTCCTGAACTCCTGTCCTTGTCATTTGGGTCCTAGTTAAACCTTGATTGCGGTTTAACAATCAATCCCTATTTCTTAACTCTGTCAACACCACTAACTGTGTACCAGGCAGGATTTAAGATCGGATTATCAGGTCAGGCATCATGAGATAAAGGAAGATTGGTCAGAGAATGACCACCGATCTGCCAGTTTTGGAGACTCTACTTTAGGTAGAGATGCTGTTACGTTAGCCGACTTCATCAGGAAGTCTGAATCGAGACAATATTCACAGTTTCCCATGGAGTCACCCTAACAGAAATTGTCAAGAAGCAGCCAGTACTTTTATTTCTTTATCTCTTACAATTTTTAGTGAACTAATAGGTAAGTATAGAAATGTATTATTCTCTCTGTATGTATGTAATATATATATGCAGTGTAGATCTAGGGATAAATTAGTATAACTATATAGGACTCTATATTTTGTGTCTTCAAATAGAGTCAGATAAAAGAATGTGAAAATCAAGGCAATTATAGATACTATAGATGTACATGTATATACACTCTATAGATGTAGCATATGTATATATTATGCATATATGTATTATACATAAAATGTCAAGTCGAAAGCCAGCAACCACTGAAAAAAAAAATAAGACAAGTTGGGATTTTTTTCTTGTTTTGTTTTTTCTTGGTCAATTTTTCTACATCTCATGATTTGAGAAGATCTCGTTTGCTGTTACACCTGTGGCCACAGTGTGCTTTTATTGCTTCTAACAGAAAGTTGGCTCATTTCATATTATATACTTAAACTTTTAAGCTACATATGCAAAAGGGACGTCAAGTACTGATGTAAGCATTTATTTTCTCTTAGAGTAAGACTACTGGGTTGGATGGTTTTAGATCTCCTGATTGTGACTCAGAGTGACATTTTGTGTTCTTATTCAATTTTAGCTTTCATGATCCGGACCACAGTTTTATGTACTCAGCTTTTTTTTTTTCTTTCTTTCTTTTTTTTTTTTTTTTTTGTAGTGCCGGGGATCGAACTCAGGCCCTTGTGCTTGCAAGGCAAGCACTCTAATCACTGAGCTAAATCCCCAGCCCTTATGTACTCAGCTTTTAAAATCTGATCTTCAAATCTTGCGTATACTCCACCCAATTCTTAATGCTCCTGGAATAGTTGCATGTCTTTTCCTATTTATGAAAATCTTCTAATCCTTTCTCTTCTTTTCCTCCAGCATTAGCACAATAACTAGTTCAGAGTTAGCATTAGAAAATAAATAAAGGAAGAAATACTACATTCAGTGTCCTTGCCAATTCTTCACCAACCAACTCCATTTCTGACTCCCTCAAACCCACTTGCAATTTAAATAAAAATTTAGTTATTATAAACTATAATGTTTCAAGAACTAAGCTTCTTTAGTCCTATGAGTTTTGATATGCACCAGGATGGAAGTGCTATGCCAAAACTGTCAGGTTCAATTTTAAAATTGTCAACAGTAGTTGGTAATAATATAAATCTTGGCACTCTCTCTGTCAAGTCATCCAGTTCTTTTAATGTGGTTTCTCTTTGACCGCATAATTTTGTTGCTCTAAAGACTGTTTTTACTGCATACTGAAGATCATCGAACACCAGTATCTTCTCTCCTGTCACTGCACTTCAATGAATGTGATGTGGCCAAACCCCAATAGTCTATAGGCAGCGCAAACTTATTTCTTTCACTTCTGCCTTATTTGTAATTCCCAGTGGATTATTCAGAGATAGCTTAAGTTTCTCCCAATAAGGAGATCTCAAATCAGAAGAAATACTAAAATCAGAGTGCCTTTATTAAGGTAAAATTCTGTTTCTTAACCATGTAACCATCAAAAGTATGAGTAGAGCTGGGGTTGTAACTCAGAAATACAGCCCTTGCCTAGCACAAGCAAGGCCCTGAATTTGATCCCCAGAAACACACACACACACACACACACACACACACACACCCCCTCACACCCCCACACCACAGTATGTTTAGAGTTAGACTTTCAGGTTTGGTCCTTCTAATACGGCCCTCAAATGGCCATTTTCTGTCTAGCAGACAGCATTTCCGAGAAAACCTAGAGCAAGAAACTTGTTCTGGAGTTTACCTGGAAGTGGTCACACGTAACTTGTACGTATATCCCACAGACCTGAACTTATTTATATCACTATACCTCGCTATAAAGATTCTGGGAAATTTCATCTCTAAGGGGGAAGGATTAAAAGTCAAAGAGAGGTAACACTTGGGATGGGGGAAAATATTGGTAACTACTATATTGGTTGTGTCCTGCTAACTGCCTGATATCTCTTGAAAGTATTTTCAACCACTGCCCACTGATAAGAATTTTTATCATTACCTGTGAAATGTTTACTTTGCTTTTAATATGTTTCTCCCAGACTCTGTGTTATCCCTCTATCCTCTTCGCCATGAATTACAGACTGAGCAGTGCTGGCCAGTGTAGAGTTGGAATGCATAATATGTAAGGTTGTGTGTGTAGGAGTTTGACAAGTAGTGTGCTAATTTCCAGGAGGAAATACTGATCAGTCAGAAACGAAGTAGAGTGTGCGGTAGCTTATCACACTGAAACTAATGACCAATCTTATTTTCTTTTAGTGAAATCACTTAGCATACTTTCTGGGAATGTTTTTTTAGCTGTAGATCTTTGGTTATAGGTCCAGAATACTTTTACATGAAGCATTAATCATGATTGCTAGTGGTAGAGATGGGAATTAGAATTTATTTTGCAAAGCCCTTGTTCGAATGATAAGATATTCTCTTACAGCCAAGGTTGTATTTCCTCTGATTCAGAATAAAGGAAAATATGAATTGTGCAAAGTAATAGTATGATACTAAAATAATGCTAGTATACTGGTATGATACCAATACAATACTAGAAATGATGGAATGCTACCAGAAATAATGCCATTGCTGCCATTGCTGGGTTTTAGCAGCTCTTAGACTTGGAAGCAAAGAACAATCTTTTTGCACTAGTATCCCTGGAACAGTTAGAAAATAGAAACTGCAGCAAGTCAGATTTGTCAGACCTGCCATGCAGACTGTACACTTCAGATTTTGTTCCTTGACGTTGGAGGTTGTTGACAGCTAGAGTGCCTGAGCTCCTTGCCCATGTGGCAGAGATGGCAAATTGCATGGTTTGTCAGGGTTTTGTAATACCTACTTGCTGAAGGGAAAAAGAATTAGTTTGGATTTATCTTTCCTTCTTTTGTATTAATTATTTTGCAAGTGACGATTATATAATTTTTGTGTACTATTTTATTGACACATACTTAACAACAATAATAGTGTACATATATCCAAGGTAAAAAAGGTAGATAGAGTCTTTGTAAAATCATTTTACCTCTGAAATCGTGTAATTTCTTTCAAAGGATTAATGCTTTCCCCAATATTCTTCCACCGGAAGTCATCTGGTCTTCAGTTTCTTGTTTACAAGCTATTTCCTTTTATTAATGAAGTAATGGGCCTAACCAGAGGCGTTGTTTCCTGCTTCTAAACAAATGTAGTAGGTTTTTCTATTCAGAATGACCTAATACATTTTTTCTTCCTTACTTCAGAAATCATTATGCTGTTCTATTGGTTCATTTGATCGTTTTTTAAAGTAATCGTGTTTAATAATAATCTTTAGGGTTTTTATGAGATAAAATCCTTTCTTTTTATGTGCAAGTTTTGTGATTTTAATACTTTTGGCCAATCTTATCCCTCTTATTATAAAATAAGAATAGTTAAATAAAATTCAATATTAGAGAAATGATATTTTTTTTTTATGTACACTGTTTCAACAAGAAAAAAATTTTAGTGCCTTGCAGTAACAGCAATCTGTAATCATATTACTTTGTTAGGTTTTCGAATTTGGTAGTTTGGTTTATTATTAATATTATTTAGTAAATGAATTTTAATGTGTGTTGGTATTTTATACACTTGGTTAAACTGCAAGTGGCATATATTTTAACTGTGCCTTTTTCCATAATGTGCCTTTCAGCGCTGCCTAATTTTTACGAATTAACATACTGGTTTGCGTATTTTAAGAATCATGTTATAGCGTCTCAGTAATAAAATACCACACATTACCTATATTTTTGAATATACAAGTAATATAAATTATATTTTAAACTTTTTCAATTAATTTTTATGAAGGATGTCTTCTGTTGTATTTGCTGAAAACTAACCAATGGTGGTAAGTCAATATAAAATATTTTTGTGTCATGAAATATATGTACATAATTATAAATAGATATATAATATGTACCTATAAATAATTCAAATTATAAATGAAACGATAAAGAAAAAGATGGTAGGGAATATAGGGTCAGAATTTATTAAGTGAATACCTCTTTATTGGAAAATGTAACTGGAAGTAGTTAGAAAGTTTTAATTCAATTAGTGGCTATTAATATAATCAAAAAACTTTCAAATAAATTAAGGCATAAGTTATCTATATTTTCTATATAAATATGGTACCCAAAGTTTTATTCACAATGACTACACAAGATGACAATAGTGGCAAAAATTGTGTCTTTACATGAGATAAGTACTAAAAATATAAATTAATGGCAGTTTTTCTTGAACAGAAATTTATAATATACTTTAATAGAGCATATTACAGGTGGTAGCCTTATACATTTTAAATGTATTAGTAATCTCCTGTAATGGTTATTAATCCATTATGTAGATGAGGAAAGTGAGGCCCAAAGTCACATAGCTAGTAATAAGGGCTCTTTCTAATACAGATACTTTCTGACCTATGGGCAGATTACATCCTGATAAACCCATCATCATAAGTCAAAAATATTAGTCCAAAATGTCTTTAATCCACTTATCCAACCAAACATCCTAGTGTAGCAATATAGTGCACTGCAGGGCATTAGTTGTTTCCCCTTGTGACTGTGTAGCTGACTAGGATCTACTGCTGCTGCCCAGTGTGGAGAGAAAGTATCATATCACTAGCCTGGGAAAAGACCAAATACTAAGTACAGTTTCTACTGACTTGTGTATTGCTTTCAACCCTTGTAAGGTTGAAAATTCCTAATTGAGCTGTTGGGAAACCATGTATCCTGTTCTTTGGGCTCTAGAGTCCTTGTCCTTAGTCATAGGGATTTTTGGCCTATAAAATGCTATTTTGAATGTCTGTTATATGGGAGAGATGTTATATGTGTGTGTGTGTGTGTGTGTGTGTGTGTGTGTATACACACACACACACATATATACACATATATATACACACACATATATATACACATATATATATACACATATATATACCTATATATATTTATATTTCCCATTTAGTATATCATTTCTATTTACCATATATTTTATTGATAGCAGTAAAAAATAAAATTTACCATATTAACTATTTTGAAGTTCGGTTCAGTAGAGTTAATATATTGTCATTGTTGTACAATTAGTCACCGGAAGTTTTACAGCTTGCAAAACTGCAACCCCACAACCATTAAACATCTCCCCATTTCACCCTCCTTCCAGGCCCTGATAATCACCGTTCTACTTTATGTTTGAGTGAATTTGACTTTATATAGCCCTTAAAAATGGAATAATGCAGGATATGTGTTTTGTGTTTGGTTTATTTCTCTTAGCATAGTGCACTCAAGGGTCAACCATGCGTGGCATGTGACAGGATTTCCTTCTTTTTAAAGATTAAATACTATTCTGCAGTGTGTATGTGCTACATTTTGTTTATTCATCTATTGATAGATGCTTGGGTTACTTCTACCTCTTGGCTACTGTGACTAGTGCTGCAAGATGCTACTTTCAATTCTTTTGAATATATATCTGAAGCAGAAATTCTGGATTACATAGTAATTCTACTTTTAATTCTTTTTAGGAATAGTGTACTTTTCCATAGTGGTTGCACCATTTCATGTTCTCATCAATAGTGCACAAGATTTCCAATTTCTTCACATCCTTGTGAACACTTATTTTCTGTTTTTGCAATCACTGCCACCTTCATGCTTATGTAGTGATATTCTATTGTGGTTTTGATTTATGTTTCTCTAATGATTAGTTATGTCTGGCACTCTTTCCTATGCTTGTTAGCCATTTATATATCATCTCTGGAGAGATGTCCGTTGAAGTCCTTTGCCTGTTCATTTGGTTATTTATTTTCTTTTTAGTAAAATCTTTTATCAATTTAAAAAGTAGACATAATTAATCCCCTTATGGAAATGAAGACAATGAGTTTCAACAAACTTAAGAAATCTGGTCAAGATTAGTGATACTTGAAATTATTCTCTAAAAATCATTTTTAAAATTTTCTTATGTATCAAAAGTTGACTGCTCTAAGTGAATCACTGTAGAAAACTCAAATGTGTTTTCTGTCTTTTGATATGCTAGTCTTAGATCATTTAAATGGTTACATTGTCTATCTTATTTGAAAAGATTTAGAATTTTCATTAAAATTTATTCTTTTACACAGAATCACAGTGATCTTTCTATGATTTGATCAGTTCATCTTGAAGCTATGAGAGAAGACTTCTGGTAGCTTATCCTTCATTAGTCTTACAAAAGTCAGTAATTGCACATCACATGCTGTTTGAAGATGATATTTATCCCTACAGAGATACCACATTTCATGTCAGCATATTACTGGCATTTTTATTAGTGTTTTTTTGTTAATCATAGTGCCGTTCTGAATATCTTCGATTTGCAAGAATGGCTATAAGAGGAATACAAATATGTTCTTGTAGCTGTTGTTTGGCTTGGGGCACTGTTAGGCACAACTGTACCTAACTTCTAATTGCTGTAGTTGTGGGCTTTTAGGTTGTAGTTGTTAGAGAGATTTTGATTCCTTTTCTTCCACATTGTCAAAGTAAATATGGAAAAGTAAAATAGAATTATTTGCTTCATTGAAATGCTAAGAAATCACAAATTATTATTATGTAATCAAGCCACACGTATATGATCTAAATGATCAGTGTTAAATGGTTCTGAAAAAGTCTACCAATTGCTACCAATAGTAGATCACTTAGTTTTCTGTGTTTTCCTTTTGCATGTCAAAAAGTGGTATAATGTTATGAATATTTTTAAAGAAAATGAAGTATCATCATACATGATTGCTTAAAATATATTGTTTCTGAAATAATTTTGTCATGTACATATATTTTGAAAACCTCTCTATCTTGAATTTTATTTCAGGTACTAAATATTTTGAATACTGAACATGATTCTTTGTTTTAGATTCTCCATTTTGGAGTTTTGTAACAAAAGAGGAAAGTTAATTAGCTGACACACTGAAAGAAATACAGAGCAAGTTAAAATTAAATGACTTTTGTATTTTATTTTTATTAATATTAAGTAATGCTGAGTTTATTTATTGCTAAATTTTACACTTAGTGTTCATATGAAAGAAATGGTTATATGGGATATTCTTTGATAAAATTTACAATAACTCTTATGGTTAATTTGAAACTTTTATATTGAGTGTACCAGATAATTCTCTAAGTTTTTGATTCTTAACATAAGCACAAACCCATTTAGCAAGAACAAAAGAAGGAGAGGAACCAAAAATGCACCAACTTAGTGTAATTTCCTCCGGATACATTAAACATTACTAGGCATTGCCTTCCTGAATATAGCAAAATACTCACCAGATAGATGTCCAAAATATAGTAATTTTATAGTCCTTTAATCATAGCTCATTTTTACTTTTCTATCACCAGGCTACTTAGTGACTTTCAAAATATTTACATAGGATACTATAGGCAGGATACTTTGAAATATGAGCTTGCTAATTGCCTTGGCTCTGGGTATTAGCATCTGCTGAAGAACCAGTTTTGGAAGATCAGGGAATATTTATAGGCCTTTCAAGGCCTACAGTATAGCATGAAATTATAGGCGGCCTCCTAGTCTCCCGTCAGGCTGTCTAAGGTGCCCTTGGCAACATCTGATATTCTCAAGTGTCCCTCAGGCAGTCAGCTTCATCTGAAAAGAACATTCCCTGGGGCAGGATTTTTCCAGAACATTGTATCAACAGCATTAACCTAGTATTACCTGAGAAATTTTTCTTTGAGATAGAATGTGATTTCTTGCAGTTGAGATGTTTTTAATCTTACAATTTTAAAGGACTGCTGTACTTACTGAAATGGTGAGGATTAAAGGTGAGCACCATGCTGATAACTAGAGGAAGGTGAGTTTAGAACCTGTGAAATTTGGAAGTAACCCTAGGCAACTACAGTTTTTACATAAAACATTTAGCAGCATTATCTGCAGAGTTCCTCACTCATCAAACATACCGACTTGGCTTGTTAACCTTATTGTCACTTAAGGCCTTTATTTCTGAACTGACAGTTTTCTCCAAGTCCACATATTTTTCTGAGTAAAACTTTTAAAAGCACAGTGGTCGCCAAAGTGGGCTGGCATGTTTAATTCAGATAACAAATCAGTAGTTAGGGGAGGAAATTCGTTCATTCAGTGCTTTCCGATTTTAATGTTGCTCAGTCTTAGGGAGAGAATGTAATGTGATTTTGACATGTGTTATGCCCACCAACCCACATTTCTGAGCCTTGGAGGCTGAGGGCCAGATCTTGAATGTTGGCAAATTCATGAAGGTAATTCCTCAGAGTTACCTGTTTGGTAGTAGCCAGGATCTTCGGGGTGACAGATAAATCTCACTGAGCTTCTGATTCAGATTTCCGCATCACATTGCCAAGTCTAATAGCTCTACACTGCCCGCCTCTAAGCCATGTTTCCTGTTTCACCCTTACTTCTTCTTTTACTCAGTCTTCACACCAATCACGTGTTGCCTGTCATCTATCCTTACTATTCTTTCTGCGTGGCTGCCTTGCAAGGGGACCTTCATCTGGAATGGAAGGCCTTTGTCCTGTTACTCAACTCTTTCCTAACATGTTTTTCATCTGTCATGGCCCATTTTATATTCACTTCCCACAATCCCTTCCATGACTTTCACAGTTAAATGCAACCACTTTGTGGTGTGTGTGTGTGTGTGTGTGTGTGTGTGTGTGTGTGTGTGTGACCCTGCACCCCCCCAAGCACTTCAGGAGAGGCAGAGATAGAGCAGTAGAAAGAGATGTGTTTCCAGGAGCTCTGTGCTTTTCACTCTAGCCGTATATGATGAATACACAGAACAACTTCCTGTGCAGGTGTAACTGGAAGGTTTCTGATCCAGTAGAGGAGTTAGTGTAGATATCAGGACCCAAGACAGTACTCTCTGTTAGTAATACAGCTTTCTGTTTTATATTTTTCTTGGGGTTTTTATTAAGCGAGTTATTCAGACAGCACATGTTTATTCCTAATTTCTAACCTAGCTGCTTTTTAGCTATCTCACTTTTTGTGTTTAAAGACTCATTTACCTTTATAGCATTGTTACTTTTTTGCACCAAATTTGAACTTTGGTAGAAGAAAAAAGAATATTAACAAAGGTTTGCCATGTCATATGTAACACATTTTTGCTCTTCCAAGCAGTCAGTTCTTGAGCTATAATTATTATGAAAATGTCAACCGTAGGCTGCTGGATTCCTGCCATAAGTCATCATGGAAATTAGCCACCCGAAAGCAAGATTCTGAAGTTTCAAAAAGTGTTTTCACTACCTCTTTTGTCTAAATTCAATTTTCTAAAAATAAGAGTTCTACCGAAGAAGAAATATTGATGAATTGCTGTTAAAGATCACATGATTGATTTATTCTCTGTCTGCAAGCTTTGAGACAAGTGAAGTTTGTACATTTCATTTCCTTTTCCTGGAAGAGCATCTGTCGAAATGTAACTTCTTAACCTGATTTTATAATAAAAACATGATTTTGGAAACAATCATGTGGTAAACACCTGTTGAAATGGCACATATTCTGAAATGTATTATATAGTTTGAAATCTTATGTGAATTAAGATAAATTACAGATTTTTATTAGCCTAAACAAAATCAAAAACATAATTTATCACAAAGACATTTTTTTTTTGGCTTATGATCTTATAATGCTTTGCATTCAAGTGTGAGACTCAAAAAGACTAAGGAAAAACAGCTGGGTTTACAAGATATTATAAAGTTATTTAAGAAAGATAATAATAACCATTGTTAGATATTTTGTTCTTTAAACTAAATAAAAATAGTACTGACAACAAATACAGTACTAAAAACAAAAATCAAGACCCACTGGAGGATTTCACCCTGTTATACTTTGCTATCTTCTTCAAATATTTCTGAAGTTACATCTTGGAAGACATCTTCAATTAGTTCGATAGAGGCCGTGTCTAAACACATCATATCAAAAGCACAAATGAGGCCTTTAAGAAACAATTTGACATCAAATCACGCACTCCGATTGCTTGAATAGTACCACAGCATTTTACAGAGTTGCATTAATTTTTTCAATTTTCATCATAATAAAAAATGAAAATATTGAAATAATGCAATCTGATCACAATGTAATAGATGAACAAATTCATATGATAAAATGCTATAACAAAGTTTACAATTTTTATGGTCACTTTATAGACATCTGATATTTAACATTTAGTGTTTTTGTGTAAAATTTCTAAAGACTCAAAAATTAAATGTACCATTTTTTATGATTTCAGAATTTGAAATTAATAATACAAGGTATCTGAACTTAATTATGCTAAAGCCATGCTGTTTATCAACTGGAATTCATCATAGCTGAAAAAAATTTCCATTTCCTTTACTACATTTAAGTGAATACTTTGGCAGTAATATTTCTTTTCCCAGTTACGGCTTTGTGTTTTGTTTTGTTTAGCATTAAGTGGCAGATGGTATTGGTGAATGGGAAAAAGAACACAGTAAAATAATTATTTTTTCCTTACTAAACATTTAACATTTTTAAGGTTTGTGGAAAGTTACTTTTATAATATCACTGAAAACTATATTTTTTTTTTACTATTTATGCATCTGAAGGAAACAGTAAATAACATCAACACATAAATAGAAGAAAAGCTTAAAATAATTAGTTTTGACTAAGTTATTTCTATATGGCATGTGATTCATATGGTTTATACCTGTATAGGTAATATACTGTAAATTCAAAATTAAATCTGCCTCTGTACAAACACATGAAGAAATCAAACATGTAAACAAATACTTTTATGCCAAAAATAAAAATATAACACTCTCTAGGTTTATTTTAAGTAGCTACAGGAAAAGGTTAGAGGTCTTTCCCTGGAGAGAAGCTGAGACACAGAGGAGAAACTGCCTTTTATTTTGCCATCAGTGAGCACAGCTTGGCACCAGATTATCTATGCAAGATATAAATGATACTAATACATACTAATAAGTCAATACATTAAAATTAATGAACATCTAAAATAAGTGGACATCAGGAAGATGATGTAGGTTGTGTTCCAACATCTTTGTAGGCAATGGTAGTGGCCAAATCAACACTCTAGTGTAGTTATTCAATTTGGGCTATAGTTCTTTTATTTCTTTTGTACTTTGCCGTGTTCTTGAAAGCATACTCTAATTCTCTAAAATATGACCTTGTCCAGACTTCTAGTACCTTAAAGTACCAGACTTCTAGTGACATTATGTAAGCAATTTGAAAAACAATGTGCTTTTATTGATTTTGAAATGACTCCAAGTGGATTTTGAATTGAATTAGATTTCTGTTCTGTACTATGATCTAGTGGGTGAAGAAATGGAATGCTTGTTGATTCTTGCTCTGATTAACTCTAATGGTTTACTGTTAAGATATAACTTTTGCTCTTACTGAAGCAATAAGAATAGAGGGAAGAATGGTGTAAGTTAAAATAATCAAAATTTTATTAAATACAGACCTTCGATTGTAGTTAATGGATCAAAGAGTCATTTTTAATAAAATATATAAAATTCAAAATGAAGATTACCTGGCCTATAATGCCCTCGGAGGAGAAAAACATTTATTGAACTTGGGTTGGTTATACATTATCTTCCTAAAAGCCCTGTGAATGTTGTGATTATTTTGTAGAGTACCAAACTAATCAGAGGAACAGAAAATAGACACCAGAGATTTGGCTAATGATGATATAGTCGGCATTTTTATACTGGGCATTGCAGAGCAGCTTGAACAATTCAGTAAATAGAAATGCAGCTAGGTCCTATTTTGTATAGTTGTCTGCATAGTCTAACACAGGGAAACTGCTTCGGGCTATTGATCTATTGATTACGAGTACTGTACACTGTTGTCTGTTCTCAAAACAGAAAGCAACACACCTTCTAATAGTACAGTTTATAATTTTTTAAAAGACATTATTTAAGTTGATGTATATGTATTTTTGATTTTCAATGGTTTGTACTATTCAGGATTAAAAGTTCACTGTAAATTACTCAGTTATGCTTGAGGAGATGGATATTCATGGTCCTCCAACTTCTCATCCGAACTACACTTTTGACATGATATGTGGGTTTAGTATGGTAAAGTGTTGTTCTTCCTTCCTTTATTTATTTATTTATTTTTCCGTGGTACTAGGCGTTGAACCCAGGGCCTCCACACTGAACTAAATTTCAACCCTTTTTAATTTTGAGAGAGAGTTTTCCTAAATTCTCAGGTTGGGCTCCAACTTGATATCTTTTGTTTCAGCTTTACGGAATGCTGGAATTACAGTGCTATGCCACTGCCTCTGGCTTGTTGTGCTTTATTTTTAAATGTGTAAAGAAACCAATAGGAAAATAATAATAATCCTTATTAGAAAGACAAACCCATTTAATTTAAACCATAGAGAAAGTTGATTTGATTAAAAGTACAAGTTGTCTGTTAAGACAGTGAAAACTGAGCGTGTATGTCAGTAACAGAACTTGTAGTTAGTGTTAGATCTCTATTTATTAAAATCCATTCAGGGAAAATACTTGGTCTTTAGCATAATCTTAAACAGTATTAACAATTGGGTCATTAGATTATATGCACAAATATTTACCTTCTACTTAGAGAAGGATGATTTTAAGGTTGCTATACCATCCAGGAAAAATAGAGTTCTTATTTCTTAAGATCGTTTTCTTTTTAAATAAAGGGACAGGATCAGAAGTGTAATGTTGCCATGGGCAAGGTTATATATGGAAACTAGTGTAGCTCTTGGGCTCCTTGGACTACAAATAATACTGCGTATTAGAAAAAAGAATTATAAAGTTTTAGGCACCTGCAAGATAAGAAAAGGGAGAGTTTTAGTGTGTGGTGTTTTCTGAGATACTGATCAAATAAGAATGAATCTGTTATTCAAAGAATCCTAGATTCTATTATTCAGAAACTCCTAGAGATATAGGCACCCGTTTCTGAGAATTCTTTTCTTAAATTCTGTATTATTAACATTGTGAGAAAATCAAAGTCTGAAGTTATTGATCTGATTGACTGCTGAGCAAAATTCATTCAACAAAAGCAAAACTAGAAAATGCTTCAGTACACAGTAGCAGCAAGGGACTGTATTTCAGTTCATAAAAATAGGGTAGATGTCATTTATTTACTTCAATACAACATAATCTTACTGTTGAAGATTATGAAGCAAAGTTTGAATGCTGTGAAGTCTTCAGCCTTATAGTAGTCTTACAGCCAGACTTATATTTGAACTCTTACTCTATTTCTTACTGTTGAGGCACTTTTGGCAAGTTATCTTCTGTCCACATTTTCTGACTCTGTAAATAAAAGATGATATTACTATCACTTCACAGCGTGCTCAGGGATTATGCATTAATTCATCTGTACTTTACATGGTTGTATATTAAGTACACAACACATATGTCATCATTTATGTTATTTCTATTATCATCAAAAACTACCATTGTTTTCTCTTATAACCAGAGTTAAATTTTAAAAAATCATTCATTGTTTAACAATTGAATGAAATTTATATTAAGCCTGTTAGCTGAAATATGTGGGATCGGGCATCTGTTCAATAACTGAGAATTATGATCAGATATTAAATTAAATGAAAAAATATAGACATCATTCTACACTTATTTGCTCTAGAGCTAATCACATGACATTTGCAAGCCTAAACTACTCAACCTGTAACATGGGAAAAATATTTGTTCTTTGAGAAAATGAGAGGATTATTATAAACATCAAGAGATTAAATATATCTATATATAAATCCATCAGCAAATAATAAGTGTTTAAGTCTAAGTGCCACTTTGCTAAAGGCACACATTAAAATTACATATGGAGTTGTAATCACTGAAAATAAAAGTATATGAGAAGAAGGGAGAGAAGGCTGCCTTGTTTTAAAATTCTTACGTATGTCACTTTTAGCCTTCACCCAAAACATGCCGTGTCCTTCCTGAGGATCACTTGGAGTAGCGGAGTAGACTGGCATGTTGAAAAGTGATTAGAACACACCGTGATAAGGGAAGTCAGCTAGACACATACAGATTATGTCTGTAATGGGAGGGGAGTCAGCAAAGGCCTCAGGAAGTCAGCAATTCATTTGGGTTTTGATGGATGAGAAGAGTTTCCTGTTTGGATAAGTGGAAAAAACCATAGCTGGCCAGGATCTGTGCACGTAAAAGTATAGATATGTGGAAGGACTTGGTGAGTTCATTCACTGTATGAAATTAAAAGTGACACAAATAAACAATGATTGATAGAGAGTCATGGGAGATGAAGCTGTAAAATATTATGACCAGTATTTGAAGGTATTTCTAAAACATAGTACACAGATTATTCTTTATAGGGTTCCTATAATTACAAATCTTGGTGGCTGCTTGAGTCATGTTTATGAGTGGGTCAGAGTGGACCTTCTCAGGCCCTGTTTCCTGAAGATCTCCTGATCCCCCTTCAGTGTCCTATGCGCAATTCAAAGTAAAAATGCAAGTATGAAATTAGTAGAAGGAATTTTAGTGAAGATTTGCCTTTTCTCCTTGTGATGTCGTTTCCTTTGACTTTTAAAAAACATAAAAAATGTGAAATTGTTTTTTTTTTTTTTAAACTTCTTTGGAAGCCCTAGTTTGGTAGTGTTCTAAGTACATGCTTTAGATCAGGTAATGCAGCAGTAGATTATCAGTCTTCCATGAAATGGCTTGTGAATGTATTTATGTGTTATAATCTGTGTATTTAAGTGAGAGTATAAGAACTGAGATAATTTTGTGTTCCAAAAAGGGCAGCGTGAGACCTGTGTAAGATAAGTTGAGATATCTTGAACATAAAGATATATTCAGACAGAAAAGTTTTCCTTCTGCTCTCCTACCATACAAAACTGCAGTACTTTATGTGTCTTTGAAGTAACATTTTCTTTAAAATATATATGCCTTTTGCATTGTTTTTCTGTTCTAAAATTTTTATTAGTACATGTTTGCAGTGTGTAATTCATCATAGGGAGTTGTTACATACATGTGACACACCTTAGTTCTTTTTTAATCCCTTGCCATTCCTGCCTTCTATTCTATTCCTCTACATGGTATATAAACTTAGTGAAATAGGTTAACATTTATATTAACCATTGCTCAAAAATACCTAGTGTGTTCACAATATTAAATATGATATATTAAATCTTTCAAATGGGGCTCCCAGAGGTTTATATGTGATGAATTTTGACCCAGTATGGTTTACATCATAGTCATCATTGACTAAAATACAAGTCTGCGACTTATGAACATTCTGATTTTGAACCTTCATGAATGATATGAACGGACCTCACTTTACACACATTGGTAGAGGGGAAAAAGTCTCGGAAGAGCTCACGTGTCCACCTAACATTGTCACAGTTGTGCTGCTGTGTGCTTCCTGTACAGGGTGATAGTGTACAGCAACACAATGCTCAGTTGGAGCCCAGGATTATTTATAGTATTTGTGTGTGCGTGTGTGTGTGTGCGTGTGTGTGTGTGTTTTATGCTTTGCATCATATATTTGTGTCAGAAGTATTGGATTTAGAATGAGTCCTACTTACATTCTCTCAGAACAGAACTCATTCATAAGTCAGGGACTTACTGTACTTAAAAATTAAAAGGTCCCACTAAAAATTATGTACACCTGTAGTCATGCCAAATACATGGTCCATAGTGTAGTAACAAAAATATACTACTGTTTTCCTGAATTAATTTTATAATTTTCTTCATTAGACAGCAAGACAGTATTTTATTAATATATAACTTTTCTAAAATACATTCATGATGCTATTATTGTGAGAGTGCTAATATTTGCCTATTCAAATATTATCCGTTATATTCATACATCTATAATCTGGTTTTAATTTATTTTGTGAAGGTAACAGTTTACTGTCAGATACTGCAAATAAATTATAGTACATACCTAAATTGTAAATCAACAAATCTGTCAAGACTTGTTGCCTGTGCATTCTCATGTAATTTTATTTCTGTTGAATAAAAACGACTTGAAGACAAAATCCAGAGTATTTTCAAATTGACAGCTTGCCTCTTACTGAGTTTTGATAATTTTCAAGCACACAGCATGCTCATTATATTAAAAACCTGACAAGAAGTCAAGCATGGGAATAGAACAAAAGATACTGTGATAAGCCAGAAAAGAAAGTTGGTTTCTGTTACGAGAAATGTTTCAAATTTAACATTTTTACCATGTTGAATTAATACAGTATTCCACATTTTATTGGAAAAACTATGATCCTCAAGGCTTGATAATTACCAAAAGAGTCATATAGGTGTGTAGAAGAAATTATATCTCATTCTTATTGATGAAGTTCTTTACCAGTATATTAATGTCATCATTTCATGCAATGATTATTGCTTATGCATTTAATAAAGATAATTCATTTAATTCTGCTACCAGATACATATTTTATTTCAGTGATTGAAGTGTTCATCTACTTTATACAATGTATATAAACACATTCCTTTAAAAAGTTTTAGAATTAATTGTAAATAATATAAATTTCTCGTGGGTAGTTAGTTACCTTAAGTAGAAAAATCAAAAATTTTCTATTTAAAATAAATTTTGCTGAAAAAATTAACCATTTTTGCTTTACAGGAATCTTATCATTAAGATAAAGCTTAAACTGCTATAACAAAGACCCCCTCCAAAAAAAAAAAAACTCAGTTACTTTGCAATTAGAGGACTCTTGCTCTCTCATATAACAGCTCAAGCATCATCCGCCCAGGACGTTTTCAGATAGTGGCCGAGTGTTATTATCTCTTGAGTCATCGTGGCCGCACTAGCTCTGTCTTCACATCTTTGTTCTGTCACTAGCAAGGGCAGGACAGAAGAAAGGGTGGGCAAGATCACTCTGTGCAGCTCACTCTAGGAAGGGATGCACAACAATTCTGCCACTTTCTGCCTTGTTGGGTCTTAGTGACAAGCATTCATATAGCTGCAAAGCAGTTGAGAAGAGCAGTGTTTTCCACTGCAAGTGTCAGGTTACCCAATTTAAAGTGCCTTAATGTATAAGAATGCTTCATTAATCTGATATAAGGAAAGATGTGGCAGGACTTGTTACTTTAATATTCAAAAATATGTGAAGGACCACATGATTAACTTTCACTTTACAGCTTCAGCAAGAGTATCGTTCATACTTTTGTCTTTCTGTTTGCATATGGCTATTAGCTCCAGGCATCACTCTCTCAGAAGGCAATTTCCAAATCCAGGAAAGGCAGATCTTCATTGTGTTACCTTTATTTTCTATCACTGTCTTTTAATTTTTTTAATAAGCTATAAAAACCTTTTCTATAATCTCCTAAGCTGACTCTTCTCATGGTTCGGTGACAAATATTGGGTCACATGTTTTTTGCTTTAGTTGCATTGAATAGTCATATTAATCCCTCGGTCATATGAGAAGATATTAGGCCAAATTGACTTAGATAGAATTCAGAAGTTTCTGACACTATTAGGTTACTGTATTTCTGAGCTTTTCCATAACAGGGACAAAATAGCCAACATCCAAGTCCGTGGTTGGCTGGTTCCAGGGCAAATGTGGCAAGGCAGAGGGCTGTGCAGAGGCAAAGGGCTCACCTCGTGGTAGCCAGGAGGCAGAGAGAGGAGAAGAGGACCAGAACCCAGCTTCCCAGGCCACACCGGGGGGACCCACCTGCAACTAGGCCCCACCTCCCAACAGTACATTTAGCTGCTGAACTCATCAGTCGATGAATATAGCACCCCCCCATAATTCAAATACATGAAAATATGGGGAGCGTTTCAGAGCTAAACCATAACATTTCACCACTGGCCCCCACAGGCCTCTATCTCATTATGCAGAATACATTTAGTCTACTTCTAAGAGTCACCAAAGCTTTAAAAGTTTCAGCATTGCTGAGAAGTCCAAGTCCAAAGTCTCCTCTGAGACTCAATGCAAACTCTTAGCTGTGAGTTCTTTCAAAAGTAAAAGAAGTTAAAACACTTCCAACATATTATGGTAAAAGGTAAACATTTCCATTCCGACATGATGGAGAAATAGGTCAGTAGAAAGGGACAGGACTGAACCTAGACTCAAACATTAAATCCTACAACTCCAAATCCAGCATCTGGGGCAGGTTGTAGTGAGATGAGAGCTCCAAATATGAGGCATTTCCACCCCTCCGGCCGTGCCACTTGTAGTCTACATGGCCTCTCTCGGACTGGCTCTGCCTGTGGTTTTCCTTGGCAGACATTCCATATTCCTGGCATCTCTGACTTCCTGGGCTCTCTTCTGCAGTTTAGGCTTTACTCTTATGGCCCTCTCAGGTTCACACTGTCTGGTATCCTAGGCCTTCTTCTGAACCTAGATTAGAAGTCTCTGTCACTCTACAGTTCTTACATTCTGAATGCCTGAAAAATCACCACCATGTGGATTACACCAAAATCTCCTGCCAGTTTAAGCAGTGGTCAGGGCACTTGGACCATAACTGCAGTGGCCTGGATGGCTGAATGCCAGGAAATACTTTGCTATGTGACCCTGAATGAGCTAGACTCCCTGAACCTTCTCAAAGCACTCTTCTAAAGTTCTTTACTCTTTCACATCTTTGAGCCTACCACAAGTTGGGGTCTGGTCATCTTTCCATTGTTCTAATGCAGTGTACTTGGGTTCTTTTCAATATTCATCTTGGTCCCAACTTTGAAGGTTCTTCTTTTCTGATGAAACTGCAAAATTTTCAAATCATTTAGTTCCGCTTTCTGTTCCTGTTTCTCATTGTAGATCTGTCTTAAAGCTGCCAGCATCGTGCATGCCACAACCTTAATATTGGGCTACATTGAAAATTTTTTCAACCAGAACAATTAGTCTACCACCTATAACTTTAGCATCACACAAAGTTTTGGGACATGGACAAAATATAGATAAATCCTTTGTCAGAATGAAACACACATGACCTTAATTTACATTTAAGTCCTCATTCCCATCTGAAACTCATGGCCCTTGGACTTTATTGTCTGCATTTTTATCAGCATTCTGATATTCTGAGCACCAACCAGAATATTATCAGTTTTTGCTTACAGCATTTTAAAACTTTTCTAGCTGGGTATCTCCAAATCTTTTCAAGGTCTGCCTGCAAACCAGTACTAGAGGATTTAAAAACTGCATGGTCAGACACAGTCAATGCAGTGACCCTAGTGATTCTCTTTGCCTATTTTATTCTAAATTTGTTTAATTAGAATAAATGATAGAATGTAGTTGCTGTTATGGAATTTCATGACTGGAACAAAATTGGATGAAAATTATATCGCCTTAAGAGTGCAGGCATGTTAGGTAAGATGGTATCTAAGAGTAAAATTTGGCAGCTAATGCAGTAATGTACTTGGATACGGTCAACACGCTAGTTCTGATGATGTAAGATAATAAAGGAAAATTTAATGCCCTGTCGTTTTGTAGATTATTTTTTAAACCAAAATAAATTGAATTGACCAAAGATAAATAAATTCTGGCCTTTAAATAAGGTTTGTAAAATTGAACAAAATTCAAGTAGAGTATATACTCATGAATTTAGTTGGCATAGTGTATATACATACAACTAAAAAATGGCTTACTATTAGGAGTCATACATAAATCATGTAATCAGTTGGGTTTATCTTAGTAATGTCTTTAGGCACAACTCTAAACTTCTTTGTTTGATATCATTAGAATATTACTAATTTAAATGTAATTCTTGGACTGTCCTGGTAACTTGGGTACATTATCTAATTATCAGGTGCCAAGTGTATTTTAATTTTTAAGAACAGCGAAATAGCCCTACATTATTAGTCGGTGTAGGGAAAAATGTAAGTATAAATTCTTGCTATAATTAAAAAATACATTTTAATTTGCATATTTATGTAAGAATATAATTTTGTATTTCTATTAATTCATATATTTCTGTAAAATCATCTTCTAGTTGACATTCCACTGGAAAAGTAGATATGCATTCTTTTTAATCTATTTATTTCCAATACATATTTTTGAGTTTCAATTTAGACTGTACATTAGGGAAAATAAGAAAGGTTCTGTGAACACAAACTTTATATTTTTTTCTCAGTTACTATACATTTTGTAGATTTTTTTGGATGTAGATTATTTGGTATATATTATTATTATTTTAAATTACCTAAAAGATACCAGAAATAACTTTTAACCATGAAATACTGCCACAGAGTCAGAGGATGCATGAAGTGTGGTAGGAAAAACAGGAATGTACACATTTAAAACATTAATTCCAGTAAAAGACACATTGCCATGAAACCCTCTCAAACTACTGCTTGCTTCACACACACTTATCCTGTCATTCTTGGCCCTTCTGAAGCAGTTCTGGGTGTCCTCTTTCATGAATGTCTTCAGTTGCACTGCGTCACACTTCGGTAAGCTTTGCTAAACTGTGAGGCGGAGGTTAACTCGTTTACCTGCAGTTGCTTTCCCCGTATGCCACCGCGTTAGGCTTCTGACGAATGAAGGGCTGTGTACTGGGTGCAGTGCTGTACATCCTCCCATGCAAAAAATTTCCAGATACTTTTGTTTTAGTAAAATAAATAGCTTTAACTGTTCTATGTAAAACGAAATGACATAACTCATCAGAATGTCCAGTTTGTTTTCTTAACCTCAAGGTTGGGAATTTCGAGCTGCTGTCGTGTGATCCCTACTGTGAAATCAGCAACCCCAGAGAGGCAGTTTACATCCTTTGACCTTCTTTTTCTCCTTGCTACCTGCGCATTATCTGATGAGTTGCCATTATCAGCTGTAATATTATATGCTTAATATTATACTAAAAATGCTTGAGTATGAAATGCATGCAATGGCAGCTTGTTAGGAGCCTTCCGTGGTGTGTCCAGTAACTGATGGAGTTCCTTGCTTTTTCAGTACAGCATTCTGTTCTCCGTGCCGTTTTAGTTTTAAGCTGTGGATTTAGTTGCTGGCGATGTCTAATCTGGCATTCTTAGCCCACATAATGAGTATGTTTTATAGCTGCATTGTCCTGCTGGAGTGAAGTCGGCTAGATTTAGTGTTCACACTGTCACGCATTTGAGGCAAGAAATAGGTAACCTTGTACTCCTCCCAATACAGAGAAATTTCTAAGCTGATTGTCTCCGTGAAGTAGGACTTCAGCCACGCAGGTAGACGGATCTTTCTCTTCTTTCTTCTTCGCATTCTCAATTTGTAGACAAGCAGTGTTTATTAGAAAAGGCTTTATTTTATTTCCACTAACATCTACTGAACGAATTTGAAGTTTTAGTGCTGAGTTTGCCTTCTGGAGAAAACTAAAAATGAAAAAAAATTCTCTGTGGTCATGACACAAATATTTGGAAGCATCATACATACATTATTTTCTGTTTCCTAAGCCAAACATTCACCATGAAACTCATTTTATATAATGCATAGACTTTTTATCTTTGGAAATTTCGTAGTCAGTATTTTTCTTTTAATAGGTTTTTTCTAAAGAAAAATTACTTTTAAAAGTAAATTTATTAAAATGCTCTGAGTTTAATTTAGTGCATACAGTTAATACAGAAAAGCAGGGAGAAAAATATTTTGAATGATTTCAATACCTGGTGATAGCTGTGGTTATTTGTATTGGTGCTTAAATGGCCTTTTATTATTTATTTCCTTTTGTCATAGGTTGAGTTTCCCAGGAAAGTAACAGATTTGGTGCGTGAGTTGTACTGGGTAGTGTTCTTGGGAACATCAGATGTGAGGGGAGGGCCAGAGATCTGGGTTCAGGGTCAACGTGGCCTGGAACGAACTCGCAGCAGAAGCCTCTGCAGTCTCACGAGAAGCGGTGGAGCTAAAATGGGACTGATCTTCCTGCACTTCAGCTGGTCTCAGAACTTGGGCTGCTCCAGGCATGAGGTGTACTTGGGGTGAGGGAGCTGCCTTTGACAGTAGGCTACATAACGGAGAAAAGTTCACCTATAAACCCTCAGCACAATGCACCTCATAGCTCCGGGGTCACTGCCCAACTCCCGAAGAGGTAGCTAGACGGCACTATATCTCCTATGTATGGAAAAAATAATGTTTTGGGCATCATAACTCATAACCTTTTTTGAAAATTTATACATTTAACAGTGGTGTTTGTGACTTTATATAGGAAATCTGAGGCAACAATTGATTCTATGCAGCATAAAATCTAACATGACATTAAATAATGGGGCTAGAAATAGCTCATTTGTGATGTTTTAAAATAACTATTTCAGTTACTTATACAAGATTTTTTGCCACTTTAGTTTGATGTTTCTTTTGCTACTTTGATGTTTCTTTCTTCTGATTGAAAGTAATCAAGACTTTGGTGTACAACCCTAAAATAACTTTAAGGATCTTCAGTATTTACACAAAAATTTAAAAGTAATGAAGTACAGTATTCTTCATATTTTGTGTCTCATAGTTTATTTTCACTTTTCCTATACTTTCATTTATCTTATGGGTAATAGCCTAAATTTTCACACATCATAAAGTCTATAAATTTAAATTCTAAATTTATAGGTTTTAATCATGTCTGCTTTGTGTTTAATATCATTTTAATGGTTCTGAATATATTCCTAAATTGTTGACCTTGAGATCAGTGAATTTACAAGTTGTACACAGTTTTGTACTTCAGGCAAATTTGGATTTAATTCATTCCTTCAGGTAAATTTGCATTTAATTCATTCCTTTGTGAAGACACACTGGTAGCGTGAATCGAAATATTAAAAATGTTATGCCAAGTTTAGAGGTTCAAGAGTCAGTAAATTATCCTGGCCACACTGAGTTTACACAAGTGTGGTATTCTCCCAGTAAGTCACACCTGTGTGTGAACCAGTCCCCTAGATTGCAGGTGGAAACCATGACGTGTTTCTTTACAGAAGAATTTGGAAAAGGTAGTGAAATGCCTTTCCCATGGTTGTGATATCTGATGCGGCAAAAGTTATGTCATAGTCTCTCCTGTGATAAAATTATCGTGTATGCTACTCCGTTTTAATACATAGTAGTGGGAGTTTCTCATGCTGGTTTGGTGAAAATATGCTTCCAGGTTGTAAGAGAGCCCATGTTAGGGCCGTATGACACCTGTGAGTGACCCTAGGGGTCAAGAGTTTACCTTGCTGATGTCAAATGAGAAAGTGAAATTGCTGTCCCACCGCAGGAAGCAAGTCAATTCTATCAACAACCACCAAAGCTCCGAAGAGGATCTTGACCTCTAGAAAGATACGCAGCTGGCAAACACCCTAATTTCAGCCTTTGAAACTATGACTTCAGGACCCAGTTAAGCTGTATCCAGATATGTAAATACTGTGAAATTAAGAAATGAATTTTTTTAGCTGCTAAGTTTAGTCTAATGTGTGACATGGAAGTTGATAACTAATGCATCAAAGGTGTTGATTATAGAAATATTTTTATTTTAAAAAGAAAGCAACTGAAATGTGAATTAATAGGAATATTGTCTTACATGCATGTATTACGTTGTTCAGTTATTAAAAATCTTACTGTAGGTTTTGCTACATTTTTAAATCATTAACAAGAGGTTACAAACAGTATGTTAAATATGGTAATTTTTCTCAATATAGTAAGCAAATATGAATTTGAAAATTTGAAAGAACATACACTAAATGTGGAAAATAGGTTATGGTGATTTTGAATTTCTTTGTGAGAGATGTTAGCAAAGTAGTAGAATGAAAAGTCCCACACTTGTATGCTGCCATAATAACAATAATTTTGGCAGATATCCATTGGCCAGGTGGTAGGTGATAGGTGGTGAAACCCCGGTGAATCCCAAGACAAAGGAGAGCCATTTGGAGAAAGCAGGGCTGCACTTAGGTGGCAGGTTCACTGACTATGGTCTTTGCTAGAGACCAGGATGTCACATCCTCCTCTAGACCCACATACAGTTGTGTTTAGCCTTGGTCCTGCCACCAGTACCATCTGTCAGTGAATCCTGATGGTGTCACATATACTTAGGCCTTGGGTACCTGTCCTAAACTATCTTGGTTACACATCAAATGGCCTTGTCACTCGACTTCTCAGGAGAAGGTCTACCCACTCAGGGACCTACAGGGTAACACATCTATCTGTGACCCTGGAGGAAGACCTCCAGCCTCAGTCCCACAGAAAATCTTGAAATGGCCTATAACTTGGCTGCAGCCACTTTCAGTTGAGAACTGAAAGTCGTTCTGTCTATATGAAGGCTCACAGGGAAATATGTACATCATTCTCTTGGAGGCACGTAACTTACCTCTGTCTGGCTTAAAATTCTTGAAGTGGCCCTGTAACTTGTTTCCAAGGGAGTGGTCTTTCCTCAGAAGGGGATATAGTCATCTCTGCTCTCAATGCAGGCCTTTGTTTAAAAGCAGAATGAAGCATCCCTGTCATTTAGTTCTACCCCCTTCAGCGGTGATCTGTTAAAGTACTGAAAGGGTGAAACCTGCATATGTGCCCCATGAGTCAGGCTCACTGTACTTGGATTGATTGTAGACTCTGAATTAACCCTGTAGTCTTGCTCTGGCCTTGCTTCACTGAAGTTCAAGGACAATCCTGACCATCCAGGAACCTGGAAGAAGGCACACATATTGTTTTAGTCATTTTCTCACCACTAGAAAAATATCTGATATTCAATTTAAAGAGCAGGGTTTTTTTTGACTCACGGCTTCGGCTTCAGATTTGGTTCATGGTTGCCTGTCTACTAGATTGCCTTTCTGCCGCATGATGGGAAGGCATGGTGGGGAAAGCTGCTCCAGCCATGGCAACCAGGAAGCAAAGAGAGAAAGAAAGAGCCAGGCAAAAGTACACACCCCCCAGGTCACTCCTCTGTTGACCCGCCTCTCCCAGCCAGGCCCTGTTTCCTGACAGTATGTTTAGCTGTGTACTTGGGACTGGATTAATCCATTATGAGTGTAGTGCCTCCCTGATCTAGTCATCTCTTAAAGGCCCTACCTGTGGACATGCAAGCTGTTTGCGAGACATTTTAGATGTAAACCTTTAACAGTCCACACCTTGTCTCCAAAATGTTCATGTCCATCTAAGTCAGAACGCCTATCCGCACCTCTGTAGAGGGGCCCACATATTTCATTCTTGTCTTTGAGCTCTGATGCAGTTCCACACCCTCGAGCCCAGCTGTTGTTCAAGGCCAACACTGTCTACCTGGAGACTACCTAGAGAATGAATGGGAACCGTGCCTGTGCAGCTTCTGCTTAGAGATTTTCCATCTTTCACCCAAATCTGAACACTGAAGCAGATACTTCTTTCTGGGCTAGCCCTGCTGATCAGTGTCCTGGAGACAACCTGGTTTACCGACGGGCTGGAAAAGACTCGAAATCACCTACGTCCCTGAGTAATAGCCATCCGGCTGTAAACGCCATCAGTGACCCTGCAACAGGAATTCGATACACCTTCCTCACTGCTGGACTGCTCCTCTGGAAGCCATCAGTTAGGGAAACAAATAGGAAGAGTTCTTCACCTGCCATAAACAGTCAAACTGGAAGAGATATTGGTTCCTTCAGTACTCAGAGATCAATGCAAGTTCACATGGATCACAAAGAATCACGATAGCACGAAACCACCGGAGGAAACTAAGAAAGCTCTAGTAACAGGTCCCCAAAAATGGATCTTTGAATCACGTGGCATATAATTCAGCGGAAGCATTTTAAGCTCAGTGAGATACAAGAGGGCAAATAGCTAATCAAATTTGTGAAAACAATTTATGAATAGAATGTAGAAGAGAAATTAAGAGGACTCCCCCCCAACTCAGGAATCCTACAGCTGGAAATACAGTGATGAGAATAATAAATTCAGCAGAGAGCTGCAACAATCTACTCCTCCGTGGAAAGGTAGAATTAATGAACTTCAGGAGAGGGCATTTGAAATCAGTAAAAGAAAATGAAAAAGAATGAAGCAGCATACTAGAACTATAAGGTCTGAAGAATTGAATGTTACATGCATTATGTAACTCGCCAAAGGAACAGAAACAGAATGAGCCAGAAAGCTTAGTGAAAGAAAGGAAAGTTGAAAACTTTACAGATCTTAGGAGGGATGTGGTTTTATGAAGGAAGAGAGCCTAAGGAGGGTGAACTCAAAGAAAATTAGCACGCGATGTACTGTAATCAAACTGTAAAAGTGAATAATGGAGACAGTGTTTTGAAATCAGCAGCAAAAATATGTCTTGTCACCTGAGGTTTCCTATGATTTCTCAGCAAAAAACCTGTAGGCCCAAAAGAATGCGTTAATGTAGTCAGACTGGTAAGAGTAAGAACAAACAAGGAAAAAAAAAACTGCTATCAAGAATACTATACTTGGTAAAGTTTAAAAGCATAAAATTACTGGTAAAAGGAATATACTATCAAGTGCAGAATACTCATTACCATATTGGAAGTGTGTAAGTGATAGTGTAAATAATGTTATATAAACCGCTTTTTTTGTAACGACATATGTTTCATAAATCATTTTAACTCTAGTAGAAATGTTGACACAAAACTATTAAAATATCTTTTTTTGTAGATACAGAGTGTAAAAATACAATGTATGGTCTCCATTTCACAAAGCGCATATGAAGAGGGAGAAATCACTTGTACTTTTTTTTGTATGCAATTAAAATTAGGCTTTTATCAGCTGAAATACAATGTTATATAAATTTTAATTTAAGTCTCAATATTCTTTCTCTATCTTCAATTTTGAATAAAGCCTTTTTCTGAACCTCAGAACTGCATATTTCACAGGATTGCATTTTGTCCTCTAGTCTCAACCTTGGCATCCTACTCAATGTCATGTGAAGCACAGCCTCCATTCTGCCCCCACTTTGCTTGGCAGCTCAAATCTGCCTTGTAGTTATGCATTATTTAAGGCACAGTAAAGTTTTCTAGTTGGCGTTGGATAGGAAATGTCCCCTGTAATTAATGATGTCAGAGTAACTGTACTACAGCAACATAGTGCATAATTCACGCACTCATTCCATGAATCATTTGATAGTAAAGGAATGCCTTCTTTGAAATTATTGATAGAAGATAATACATATGGAAATAGAAGTTCCTGATCAAGACATTTTAAATGAAAAATCAGTACAACCACATTCATAATGTCTCACTCCAAGAAATATATAAAAGAAAGCATTAAAGATTAATCAAAGAGTTGTTTATAATAAGAAAACAGCACATAAAACACCCCCTAATGCCTGGCAATACTATACTTCATTGACTAAGGAAATTATGGAATAGAAAGTAGACTGATGTAAATTAATGAGATAAAGTTTGCAATATTTTTGGTGTCAGGTTATGAGGAAAGTAGTGAAAGTGTAGGATTTGTAATTAAGGAAATTATATAATAAGCACATGGAAGAATGAATATTCAGAAAATCACTGCATACTGTTAAAAAAGAAGGTAGAGTGCTATGAGAGAGATTATCTGGAAAATTGTTAGTGGAAAAAGTCCTCTAGAACCAAAGTTGCTTCTAGAAAGACAAGTCAAAGCTTTGTGCTGGGAGACAGGACAATGAACCAGAAATTCCCCTGTGACAGTCCAACTGAAAGGTGAGGTTCCCGGGATGAGTGGGGGGTATCGGGTGTCTGCTCTGGGGAAGGGAGACAGTCTCTGCAGGACTGCTAATTGCATATGTTTTTTCTTGATCAATTTAAGGATAAAGTTATGATCTTTACCTCTTTTATAAATCATTTATTGACTATCCTACGAAATACTAAATAAAGGTTTGGATAAATATTGACAACTATTGATGAAACGTGGAAAGTAAAGTACAGGATATAATGAATGTGCTTTAAACCTAAACTAAAAGTTTTTTATTTAAAAGAATGTTGTATCACATTCTTGATTTGCATTTGCTTCCAGTTGAGATGTAATATCAAGGTATAATATTTTATAATTAGTTGCTTTTTTTCTGAGACTGGTCTCACTTATGTAGTGCAGATTGGCCCTAAACTGACTATGTAGTCCAGGCTAGCCTTGAATTCATGGCGATCTTCCTGTCTGCCTACTAGGATTATAAGTGTGAGCCACCACACCTGGCCAATTGTTTTATTTTATTTTTCTGAAGAGAATTTGTCTTAAATAAACTATATACTACGGAGATCTTCTAAATTGTTCTTTCCTATTTATACTCTTCCCAATATCAGTATCACCTATTTTTATATTTTTAGAGCCCTACTGCAAAAACTCTTAAAGAGAAGACGTCAGATATGTTTTATTCCAGGACATACATATGTAGTGTGGAAATAGAACAAAGCCTCTAACTTTCTTTCTGCTCTAATTAATACAATGGTGTTTGCCAAAGTGTGTAGGTATCACAATCTGGGAGACAAGTGAGGGAAAGAAATGAAATAATACTTTCATTTTAAAAAGCCATTGAGTTAAAAGTGGATAAAAACAGTTTTAAAATATTCATAATTTTTTTCCCCTTGGTGATTGGTAATTGTATTTGGATTTATTTGCATCCAGTCCTTTTTTTTATAGTTGTATCCCAGGGATCTAAATCCATGTTGTGTGAAGAGGCAGATGTTACTCATGAAAAATGAGTAACATCTCCTGCACTATTTGTTTCTGCTGAAATATGGAACACTCCAAACTGCTGTGGTTTTTCATGCTTCTTGTCATAGATGCGGCTTCATGTACTACGGTATTTTCTCAATCAGCTCAATTGTAGGAGTAGAACCCACACAACAGATGGTGTTTATACAGGGGACTTCATGGCAGTGGCAGACCTCTGGGTATTTTAGGTTTGGTGCTGTGCTGGAGAAAAAAGAAAGAGAGGAAGGCAGAAAAAAGAAGAAAGAAAGAGATAAAGGATGAAGACCAGAGCGAAATCAGCACAGATTGTCAATGTCTGGGTTCAGAGTGAGCCGTCTACTCTCAGAGAATGTGTACCCTTGGTGGCCAAGATAACGTTTTATGTATGTTGAGAATATTATGGTAAAGATAAACCTCTGACATGTTACCAGCTGGGTTTAATAGTGGTTCTAACTAGTTCTCCTGTATCCCATGATGATGAAGTTCCAATGTCTTTAAAAACTTCTTAAAATTTCTGTGGATTTTTGTGAAGCAAATATTGTCGTGATTGTATTTTAGGTCCTGTTTTCATTGAATTCTTTTAATGTGTGAATTTATAAATGGAATCCAAACTCTTGATTTCCAACAACCCACAACACATATAGCTAGCAAAATATCACCCTCATAGGCTGTTGAGTGTAGTCAACTTGTTGGAAATGAGCAGAGCTAAGGGATTTATGTTACACATTCAAACAACTTAAAACTGTATACCAGACATCTTTTAATATAAATTTTTTGATTTATTTTTCTACTAAATACTTGAGTGTAGATTTACTTTGACTCATTCTTCAACATCACATTGCCATACATCTTATAGTTAAAGGAAATTAATAAGACTGTTTTCTTTGCTCAGAAAACTTTCTTAGATCTAAGCTTCTAATTTTTTTTTTTTTTTTTTTTTTTTTTGGTGCTGGGGATCGAACACAGGGCCTTGTGCTCACGAGTCATGCACCCTAACCACTGAGCTAAATCTCCAGGCCTAAGCTTCTAATTTTAAAAATTTTATAAAGTATTTTTCACATCAGACTATTAAGAGGAAATCTGGTGAAACCTGTTTTATTTTCCTATTTTTTGGAGTTGTGATACAATAGCAGTGTCTTTCTGGTATATTATCCTGGTTCCATCTTGTTTCAGCAAATCTCACACTCACTTTTCCAATCTATAAAATAGAGATAAAGTAGAACATATTCTGTAGGGTAGTTGTGAGGCTTCAAGGCTTTAATTCTGGTTAATTAACAATTCTAAATTACCTGTTACTGACTCCCATGTGAATGTGGTTTTTCTGGATCCTACAGACTATGAATTATTGTAAGAAAGACTTCTTTGGAAGTGCAAGTTTTGAATATAGCATAGATAAAAGGAGGATAAGAAGCAGAGAATTAGAAGCATTCAATGCATATGTAAATGTCCATGTTATTGGCCGTCTGAATTCCGTGAGTTGAAATTTCTGAATTAACTGTAGTGATACTATGTTCTTGTGTCAGACTAAAGATACAGCTCAAGCTCAGTTACGTGTATGTTGATTCCTTGGGGAACATACGCGAAAGAGGGAAATGGATTAATCTCCCATTCGCTCCACACTGAAGCCTTTACAGATATATTCAGTGTTCACATCAAGAGGAAACTTTCGATATGTATCCATGTATTTAATGAGCAAAAATGGTAAGTTAAGCAAATTACCTTCACAACCATTTTGATTTACTTATTACAGTCCTGATAGCTCATGAACCATTTGGGTTTTTAAATAAATGGTTCTGGTATGATATTGAAAAACAGGTCTTTCAACCAGCATTTTATGACAGTCTGAAATACAAGCTTCAATGTCTAGATATTTCTTCTCTGTCTTCCTTTAATGGACCCTGAGGGTGATATCAGATGGATGCTGCTAAGCTCCCATGCCTGGGTTGTTTGCTATCATTGTTCTCATAGGCTTCTAGGCAATTTCTGATTTACACTCTGATAAATTATATGCTTCTCTTCATTCTGTTTGTAAAGTGTAGCTTTTATTATTCTGGGAATTCATTTCTTTTAGGCAGTCTGTAGTTTTACATGGTTATTGTACACCAGGATGCTTTGTGGAATAATAAAATTCTAACGTCAGTGAACATCATAAGTCTTTTCTTTTTTCCTGTTTTGTTCAGATTACTTTATCATGAAAGCACTTTAGCCTCACAGTTTATTCATTAGCTATTAAAATAACTTATCATAGATTAACTCATTAGATATTCCATCTATTCATTTTGTTTTAAAAGTGTCACTTTTCATGTTTAATATTTAAATCTAAATTTGATTGGCATTAATTTAAAACTTTTGCACCCATTTGAATTTTTACTTAGTTTAAAAATACATCATTAAGTGTTTTAATGAAATATTTTTGAAAGGTATTACTACTGTAGCTGTATTCTGTAGAAAACTAAGCATGTATTCAAAATTGATATCCAAGGAAAAGTGTTTACAGACTGCACATAATATGTTCTCTAATCATTTTTTAAATATAGAAAAAAGCTCAGAATTTTATAACTTGCCACTCTGTAAAATGAGTTATTTAAATAAGGAATAGATCAAAATAAGAAATTTAAAAATCACAAAGTTCTATTTTTTTGCCATTAATTTATTATTCTTGAGCGTCGGAAGCATACGTGCTAGGGATATTACAGCCCAGAGTGTCATGACCTGTGTACTTATATTCTAGAAGACAAATGTAAACAAAAATGAGTAGAGATTAATGATTACTGTGATGAAGAAAAATATAGCTAGTAAAGTTAATGAAAAGGTATGTCTTATTATATAAGGTAATCACATTTAAAAAAGACTTCTTTGGAAGTGCAAGTTTTGAATATAGCATAGATAAAAGGAGGATAAGAAGCATATATATTTCGTCGAACAGCTTCCTTGTTAGAAGACAGTGTGAGTTAAGAGGTTTTGGGTGGGGAATATGAGAATTGGAATGACATCAGCAGGTATGTGGAGCTGGAATCAAGGGGTCTGAAGAGGAGACCGCCAAGGATAAATTTAGAAAGGCAGAAAGGAGTTTGATCTTAATGCAGCTTTGTGGGCCTAGAAAAACCTTAAAGGTCACATCACTGTGGAGAGACAGGAAACAACTGGAAGATTTTAAAAGGAAGAATAATTTGACTAAATTATCTGGAGAGTAGATGAATGATTAGAAAAATGGAGATATGCTGGAAAATTCTTGCAAATTCTCGAAGATGATGGCTAGGTAGAAATGCAGGGACATAAGATGTACTTTGAGGAGGATTCTACAGGATTTGCTGGTAATTCAATATAAACCTAAGAGCAGAGTCAGGGGTAATTCAGGCCTTTTTGTTCTATGACTTTTTAGAGTTGCCTTTAACAAGATTCATAAGCTTTCTGTAAGAAGAAGGCATACAGAGAAATTCCGGAATTTTTTGGTGGATACATTAAATTAAAGATTTCCTGTAGAGGTCTCTACGTCTCTTGGAAGGAACATGGGTAGAAGGGGGTGTTGTACTAAAGAGAATGATCCAAGTTATAAACATTTAGATGACCCCAACATAATTTTAAACTTAAATAACTTTTACATTTATCATTTTGATGTAATGGTAATATTTTTGTTTACTATTCAGTGAGCTGAATATTTATGATAATATGTCTCTGTGTGTGTGTGTGTGTGTGTGTGTGTGTGTGTGTGTGAGTGTGTGTGTTACCAAGGCTTGAACCTAGGGCCTTTGCACTGAGGTACATCCCAAGGCTTATTTATCTTTGAGTTAGGATCTTGAATTTGAGATTCTCCTGCCTCAACTCCTCAGAGTACTGGGATTAGAGATTACAGTTTACAGGTGTACACCACAAAGGCCGGCTATAACATATACTTTTAAAAACAACATTGTGTCTTTTCTGTGGATGTTCTTATGCTAAAAGTGTCAGGCCGTGGTTTCTTGATTTCAAACTAGTTTTTTAAAATACCCAGATTATTGGACTTAAATGACAGGACTTTAGTATTTAGGTCTCAGTAGTTCTTGGTTAATAGAACTCACCTCCTCATTGTTACTAACGCTCTCTTTCACAATTCTGTTTGTGTTGTTTTTGTCCTAAAGGGTCAGAAACTTGAGTTTCTGGTTGTGACTTGACACTAACTCCAGGCCACTGCTCAGTCGGGCACCTCACTCTCCTGCCCAAACCCTGCAGCCTCTCCTCTTTTGGGCGTCCCTCAATGCCAGCTGATCCTGCTGCCACACACATCTCTGGATGAACAGAAACATTCCAGCTCTGCTTCTCAGTCTGCACTGCAGATGTCTCTCTTTGGATTCTGTCTGTTCCAAAGAATTCCTGAGCATTGTTTGTTTGTTTGTTTCTTTCTTTTTTTTGGTGCTGGGGATTGAACTCAGGGACTTGGGCTTGCAAGGCAAAGCACTCTAACCACTGAGCTAAATCCCCAGCCTGTTTCTTAAACCTCCAAGTAGTTACTATTTTTTTCTGAGCTTCACTTGGCCATTTTCTCCAGATACCCTAAGAGAGGCTGGGTTGAGTTGAAACACCTGTGCCATAGTCTTGTTAAGAAACACGCCTCTCAGATGCTCAGTTTCTGTCATTGAGTCCAGCATGCTAATCACTAAATATGTTGCCGATGGGACGGTGATGGCCATGTCCATACCTGCAGTCATCGTATATTACTTTAACTGGACCAGGAATTTGGCAGAAATGATTAAGTTTTTGATGTGTAATGATTGTCCTGACGTGTTTTGGGTCCAGTGTAGGCCTCTCTCGTGCGCTAACAACCTGATTTTAGCCTCCGTGAAACTTCTGCCTTGTGGAATTGTAAGGTACTAGTTCATCTTCTTTTTAAGCTATTAAATTTGTAGTAATTTGGAATAGTAGCAATTTGAAATTATTACAATATAAAAGCTTTATGGTTGTTGCTACTATTGCTTGCTAGAGCTGACCTGGCAAATTAGTGCAGATTGAGTAGCTTAAATAACACAAATTTACAAATTCACTAAGTACAAGATCAAATTGTCAGTAGAGTTGATTTTTTTTTTCCTAAGAACTGTGAGGGAAAAAACAGTTGTAGGCCCATCTCTTTGGCTGCTTTTTTCCTATATCTTTATTGTCTTTTCTGCTTGTTTGTGTGTCCGCATTTCCCATTTCTTATGAAGACACCAGTTGTATTGGGTAAGGGCGCATTCTAATAACATTGGATTAAATCGATTACTTCTGTAAAGATTTCTTCAAATAAAGTCACACGGTGAGGTCCTGGGGTTCTGCCTTCAGCATATGAATTTTATGAGACTAACCAGTAATCTTTGTTATGTGCATTTAAAATAAATTCCTTGAATTTGAAAGTTGTGAGTGTATGCTGAGAGTCAAAGTAGGTAAGAATTATTTTAACCATGTATTTTACTTCACCAAGGTGGTTCTTTTAAAAGGCAGCACGAGTGGAAATGTGCCATACTATAGAGGCACCTTGACTTATTGGTTTAATAAGAAGTGGTACAATTGACTGTACCCTGGGATACAACCTCAATTATGGGAAATGAAAATTGAATAGTTCTAAAAATAACTTGCTCTTATAATTGTAGAGAACTTCCTTTTGTGATATCAGAAATTCTTTTAGTCATTTATGTTTTCTCATGAGGTCTGAACAAATATGAGTTTACTTCATCATTCTGAACATCTTCATTAATGCTGATGGTGGTAGGCCAAAAAAATGGAAAACAAGAAAAAGAAGTCATGTCTGTATACCAAGTAGCAGCTATAAATGCTACATAAAAAGCAGAGCAAATTATATTTACCAGTGCAGTCTGACTTACATTGGATTTATCTTGGCTCATCAATGCTTAAAACCTCAAGGTCTCATTTGAAAATACATATTACAGAAAAAGATCAGTTTCTCACAAAAAAAATCACTCATGTATGTATGTGTGTCTGTATGGTCTGTCTGTATTTGTGTGTGTATGTGTATTTGCATATGTTTGCATAATTTTCAAAAATTGGAAGAAGTTTTAAAGCTTACCCATGCAGCCGCCACATCTCTAGACCTGACATCTTCATTGGTGTTGAGAGACGTAGTCCTCTAGGCTTTAGTCTCATTTCCTTCCTTTCAGTTGGGTGGCAGCGCCTGCTGTCCGACCTAGTGGCCCCCGGCAACTTCTCTGAATGCTGCACTTTGTCAGCTGACTCCTCTCGTTTCATTCTGGTATAAGGAAAGTCAGTAGTTGGAAATTCCTCTGTATTTTTGGTTAGCCAATTGTTTCAATGAACTTACTTGATTCTTTTCAACATTTGTAAGTTCAAATTGTAGTAAGATCACAAATTGATAAGTAATCAGTTTGCCTATACTTTTTTCTCTGAAACAGAATGCATCTTCAGAACTTTTTTAATGTAAGATAAAATGTATCAGTATTTTATAGTTTTTATTGTCTTTTAAAAAGAAGACAGAAGTGATGAATAAAATACTATTGCTTTATCTATAAAGCTGTTAGATTGAGCAACAAAAATGTACAATCAAATACTGGAAATTGTGAGGAAAATCTTTAACAGAAAAACTTAACTTGAATTGACTCATATTACTTGCTTCCTTTACTCCAACTGTTCTTCTGCCTAGAATGGTTCATCTCTGCTTTCTTCCAAGTTCCACTCTGTCCATTAAGTAGTTCCAGAACTCTTTAGGCATTTATGACTCCCTGAACCTAGGCTGACTTCTGTCTCAGTAATGGTCACAGTAAATTGCAATCATTGATTGTTCTTCTTTTCCGTGTGTGTGTGTGTGTGTGTGTGTGTGTGTGTGTGTGTGTGTGTTAGTTACTGGAGATTGAAGCAAAGGCCTTTACACTGAGCTACATCCTCAACCCTTTTGACTTTTCATTTTGAGACAGTCTCACTAAGTTGCTAGGTTGCCCAGGCTAAGCCTGAACTTGAACTCATGCCTCAGCCTCCTGATCATTAGTTTCTTCTTCTTT